>SZWC01007016.1:50232-63413 GCA_023375785.1 Penium margaritaceum
AGCTGAGAAACGAGTGCGAGGTCGCATCATGATTGGTTGCCTCGAGAAGCTCCACCGAGAAGTTGGGAGGCTTTGAGAAAACAAAGCCACGGTTCTTCAAATTTCCAGCACCATAGAAAAGGCAATCGAACAATATCGAAACATTGACATGGTTTGCGATTCTTTTGTCGACCGTTATGGAAAGTGGTCAAAGATGTCAGAACCTTCTAGAACGAAACAACGGAGGTCAGGGCAGGTGGCCAAAATGCCCTCGGCTGGTCGCCGTAAAAAGCCTGAGGCTGTCACCCGATGGGCCATGAATGCAATGACAAAAAGTCCACTCGTGGATTTTAGGGACTCATGTACTTCAGGGACGTAACACTTTTCCCTCTTTGGCTGTGATATCCTGGCTCGTTAGCAGACGAAGGCCAATGACAATGATCGTAGCCCTTCATTACATGATCAAAGTCTCAGAGAATGTTGGAGGGCTCACAGCTATTGTATGCAGTACCGTAGCCATGCCACTTGACCAGATACTCAAGTTTGTTTGTGGCATCGGCAACCAAATAACATTTTTATCAATTACTCCCTATCTCCATCCGCTTGCATGGGAGGTGGTGCAATGTCTCCATTGGGTACGTTTGTACCAGGGTCCCCGTAGTGCTTGAGGTTGCTAATGTAAACAAATAGGATGAATCGTCATGTAATTGGGCAGGCGAAGGCATGTGTCTATACGGGTTTGCATCCGCTTGATCTCAAACAATCCCAGCCAGCGAGTTTGAGCTTCACAAAGTCATGTCCTTGGATTTGATGTTTGCCGAGCTGGACGCAATTGCCAACATTATACACGTCATCGCTCGCTTCATAGCTGCTTCTTTATTTGCAAGGATTTCTTGTGTTTCCTCACAGACGCTTGAGAATTTCTTGTGTTGGATATCAACTCCAAGAATGTTGCTCTGAATTTGAAATCCTGGCCGTGTGGCGGGAAGTTTTCCATGGATCACTTTAATTTGTATGTTACCCGTTTCGGTGGAAGTGCGGAGTTATAGGTGAGTTTGGAGGTTGGCAGTTTAGCAACCCAATTGATTTCGTTTGACTCACATAACATGCGGATACANTCGGCTGGTCGCCGTAAAAAGCCTGAGGCTGTCACCCGATGGGCCATGAATGCAAAGACAAAAAGTCCACTCGTGGATTTTAGGGACTCATGTACTTCAGGGACGTAACACTTTTCCCTCTTTGGCTGTGATATCCTGGCTCGTTAGCAGACGAAGGCCAATGACAATGATCGTAGCCCTTCATTACATGATCAAAGTCTCAGAGAATGTTGGAGGGCTCACAGCTATTGTATGCAGTACCGTAGCCATGCCACTTGACCAGATACTCAAGTTTGTTTGTGGCATCGGTAACCAAATAACATTTTTATCAACTACTCCCTATCTCCATCTGCTTGCATGGGAGGTGGTGCAATGTCTCCATTGGGTACGTTTGTACCAGGGTCCCCGTAGTGCTTGAGGTTGCTAATGTAAACAAATAGGATGAATCATCATGTAATTGGGCAGGCGAAGGCATGTGTCTATACGGGTTTGCATCCGCTTGATCTCAAACAATCCCAGCCAGCGAGTTTGAGCTTCACAAAGTCATGTCCTTGGATTTGATGTTTGCCGAGCTGGACGCAATTGCCAACATTATACACGTCATTGCTCGCTTCATAGCTGCTTCTTTCTTTGCAAGGATTTCTTGTGTTTCCTCACAGACGCTTGAGAATTTCTTGTGTTGGATATCAACTCCAAGAATGTTGCTCTGAATTTGAAATCCTGGCCGTGTGGCGGGAAGTTTTCCATGGATCACTTTAATTTGTATGTTACCCGTTTCGGTGGAAGTGCGGAGTTATAGGTGAGTTTGGAGGCTGGCAGTTTAGCAACCCAATTGATTTCGTTTGACTCACATAACATGCGGATACANTCTGCGGATGGAATGTCGTTGATGGCTGGATCTGACTACCATAATGTGCCATCAACTAGGCCCAAAAATAGCTAGTGAAGCGGCCGTCTCTGTCACTGATGAGGGTACGTGGCACGCCGTGCAATTGTATGATCTGGCTTAGAAATAGGCATGCTGTTCCTTTTGCAGTGATCATGGTCATTGTCGAAAAGTGCAACGACTTAGAAAATCATTCTGGGAAGTGGTCAAAGTAGTTAGAACCATCTGGAACGGAACACGAGGTCAAGAATGCTAATACAGAAATACCGCCACCTTAAGTTTAAGGTTTCGTGTACATGAGGACCGTAACACTCCCGACCCTTTTAGCTGCGGCGTCTTGACGAGGTGGCAGACGTAGATCAGTGATAACGGTAGTAGCCATCGATCAGGTGATCATCGCCTTGGGGATTTCATAGGGTTTTGAGCTATTGTGCACAATGGCATAGCTGTAAAACTTGATTGGATACTTGGTCATTTTTCCATGGCAGAAATCTCTGAGTACATTTCAAGCACATACTCTGTATCCCCATCCACTTGTACAATAGAGAAAGGTGTGATACATCTACCGGGGAAGTTTGTGATGGGGTTGTAATAGTGCTTGAGCTTGCTGATGTACAAGAAACGGTAGATGACCATGTTGTCACGCGGGCGAAGTCATGCGACATCAGGGATTTGTATGCGCTCGATCTCAAATGCTCCCAACATACAGGGTTTGAGCTTTGCAAAGTCCTGTCCTTGGATTTTCATGAGCCGAGAAGGAAATTGCCAACACTAAACATGTCGTCGTTGCAATATCGGTCAGCCGCTCACTTCATAGCTACTTGTCTTTGTGAGGGTTTCTTGTGTTTCCTCCCAGATACTTGAGAATTTATTGAGGTGGATATCAACCGCGGGTATGTTGCTCCGACTCTGAATACTGGCGGGAAGTTTGCTATGGACCACTTCAAAATGCATTTTATCCATTTTGGTGGAATTAGTAGACTTATATGTGAGTTTGGCGGTTGGCCGTTTGGCTGCCCAATCGGTGTTGTCCGAATCGCATCATATGCGGAGAAGTTGCTCAAGTGTCTGATTGGTTTGCTCTCTTCTTCCATCAGTTTGAGGATGGAACGTCATTGATAGCTGGATCCGACTGCCATAATGCTTCATCAACTCACGCTACAAACAACTAGTGAAGCAGCTCTCTTTGTCATCGATGAGGGTATGTGGCATGCCTTGCAAGTGTATGATCTGGCTTAGAATCTGGCACACTGTTCCTTCCGCGGTGACCGCGGTCATTATCGGGATGAAGTGCAACATTTAACAAAATCTCTCCACCACGACAAGGATGACATTGTAATCCTTGAGAGTGGTGGGTAATCCTGTCACAAAATCCATGCTGATGGAGAGTCCATGGCTTTGTTAGAATAGGAAGTAGTTGGAGTAGACGTCGTGGCCTTGTGCAACAAGATTCCTGTCTCTGACAGATGTCTCACCATTTGTAGAAGGTTGATATGTTGTTTTGCATGTATTCCCACCACTGGTACTTTGCCAACTTCTTTAGCATCTTGTTCTAACAAAGATATCCACCTGGACCAGTGGCCTTCCTTCAATAACATTCGTTATAGCTCCTCGTTCGGTGGGACAATGACGTGGTGAGTGAATTGCTGTTATTAGTAGGGTTCGTCAAATCAGGATTTGTTTTTTTCATACTCTCTGGACTCCTTGTATCCCTTTGCGCACAGTCTCGCGAGGTACGTTTCCCGTTCAAAAAGTAGTTTATGGATCTTGGCCATTTGATCTGGTCTCCAATTCAGAGCATCCGCCGTATTTCTTTCTCCATTTTGGTACTCAATGTTATAGTCAAATTCACACTCAAGGAACTCCATCCATCAATTTCGTCAACAGCTTGGATTTGGCTGATTCTTGAGATACTTCAGTGTGTGGTGGTTGGTGTGGATGATGCATTGTCAACATTGCAAGTAGTACCTCCATGTGTTGAATGCATGCACGAGTGTGATAACTTCTTTCTTGTGCACCACATAGTTGAGCTCCGGCCCATGCAATTTCCTTGACATACATGCAATTGGTTGTTCTCCACCCCCATTGTCTTGGAGGAGAACAGCTCCGATGGCTTGACTGGACGCGTTGGTGGCCATGATGTTGTACACTGTTGGATCTGCCAACAGTAAGGCCGGCACTAAGATCATAGCATTTCTCAAAGATTTGAACATTTCTTGTTTGATGTCCCTCCCAATTCCACTTGGTGGTTTCGTAAGTGAGATTGGAGAGAGGCCTTGACATCATGGCGTAGTCCTGAAAGAATCGACAGTAGTCATTGCAGAAGTCCAGAAATACTTGGACATCCGGAGCATTTGTGTGCGTCATCTAATCAGTGACAGCCTCCATCCTTTTTTTGGTCCATGGTGATTCGTCCGTTGCCGATGATGTGGCCCAAAAACTACAACAAACACCAACCAAAGTCACACTTTGAGATTTTTCCAAAACAATTATCTCTTTGTAAGAACTCAAGAACTTCTCACAGATGTCCATCATGCTCCTCCGAGTTGTGACTACACACCAGGATGGCATCGAGGTACACAACGACAAAGTTGTCAAGGTACACAAAGAAAAGGTCATCGAGGTATGGGCGGAATATCTTTTCATTGCCGCCATAAACATTGTAGGGGTGTTTATGATTCCAAACAACATGACCAGGAACTTGATTTCCTGTATGAGGTGCGGAATGCTGTCTTTTTTTATCTCCTTATCAATTACGTGCATCTCATGATAGCCGCTGCATAGACCAATTCTGTTGAAAAATGGGGTCCTATGGACTTGGTTGAAAAGTTCATGTGCTTGCAGAATAAGATACTGGTTCTTGATGGTGATATTGTTCAACGCTTGATAGTCCACAAACATTCACATCTTTCTGGTTTTCTTCTTCTTAAAATGTACTGGTGCCATGTATGGTGGCGTGGAAGGTGTGATGAACCCCTCACCAAGCATGTCATCCAACTACTTTTTAAGTTTGGTCAGATCTGATAGCCTATCCGATAGGTCCCTTTCACCTTCAGTCTGCTGGCCGGAATTAGGCCTATCTGATGATCAATGTTTTTCTGCGGATGTAACTCTCGGGTCAGCTGATCGGAAAAAACCCCTTCAAACTCTTTGACGAGTGCTGCAAAATCCCCTGGTACGGTTGTGAACTTCTCATGTGTCAAGGCTGACATAGTCGTCTTGGCAGCTGTAATTTATTTTTATTCCTTGGTCTCCATGTGGACTTGCCACACTTGGGCTCCGTGTCACAGATATCTCTTGGCCACATCCAAGGATATCGGCTGACGTTTTGTGGTTGTCCCAACTTCCTCTGCTGCTTCCACCTATGGTTCTTCCCGTAACCACCGTTGCATTGTAGATTGCTCAACCAGAGGCAAATGCCATTTTCTTAGCAATGCTAATGTAGGATGATCCGCTGCTCCATGCCACCTACGGATTGTGCGGATACAGGAAACATCGCCCCAGGCTGATTTCATGGTCACTCATTTGGCAAGTTCTCCAGACCACTACGTCATGCAGATCTCCTGTTTACAGTCAGAGAGGCTCGCAAAGTCAACGGATCTGCGGTTAACCATCGATGGTTTTTCCTTCAAATACTCCCAGTTTGATTTGCAAATCAAGCTTCTAAACCATGTCGTTGCTGACAAAGTTGTGAGAAGTTCCTCCGTCTAATAGTGCTGATAGCATTGTGCCACTTGTACAACCCGCCGGTTGGTCTCGAATAACGTTGCCATCTTAGGAACCCGGAACTGTGGTGATGTGAGCTGCTCAGATGGGCAAGTGGTCAGCACAGAAGCTTTTGAGCGGGCAGGAGTTGCACCGTCTACTCTTGTCCTTTGCCTTTTTTGACTCCTCCTTCTTTCTTTGCGATGTCCCCCTCTTTTTGTTCTGTTGATGCCATTTCTGGAAGTCAAGCGAGATATGGCCTGGCTTCCTACAAGTCCAACAGAGCTATTGATTGCATTGATGGATGGCGTTTATCTCCATTGGGAACGAAGTTTCGGTCGACTTTTCATTTCCTTTGCCACAATAGGCATTGTAGCTTGGGGGTCAGCGGACGTTAGATTCTTGCATCCAAGCGTTCTCGTTTTCGCTGTCGGTGCAATCATTCATGGAAGGTCAACCTGCATGCCTGGCGATTGCGTGCCTGATGTCTCCCATGACCTGTTGGTTGTGTTACGATCAGAGTTTTTTGGGGCTGAGGTTGCTGACGACGATGATTTCATGAAAACACCGTGTATACTCCACCACGCTAGGCTGATGACATAGGCATTGGAGCCCGTACCATGCCACACACTTCTCGTTCAGCTTGTCAAAGCAGACAAGTAAAGCACACAAGAAGTCACTCCGTGTTTCATGTGACGTGAGAGAGTCGTACCACGTCGGAATGATCTGCTTGAGAGGTAGTACGCCTGCTATTGACGATGTGAGAATGGTAATGTGAGCCGATGACCTGGCTCTTCCGGTCTTGTGCTAGCATTGGATGGTCTTTAGATCGGACCACCAACTTAAAGCTGGTCACGTAAAAGCAAGGGCGTTAGGCCAAATTTCTTTCTTTTTGTCGTTTACCGTAGCAGCGGTGGAATACACCTCTAAACTCATCAGCCACATCCTAACTGTTGGTCCCTTTGATTTTGCGAGATCAAATGACTCGGGAAGTTCCGGTTAAATCTGGGGTCCAATCAAGAGTGCGAGATTTATCATTGTGAGCACTTCTTTGTGCGCACGGGAAATCTGAAGCTCGTCCATGGCCACGTCAGCTGTTGGAGAAGATGGGTGTTGAGGCTTTCAGGTTTTCACAACTTCTAGTACATGTCTTTATTTATTCGAGCCTATCGGCCAGTGCCTCCCATTGGGCCAGGCGGCGACCCGAGGAGCAGTAGCATGGACAAACGATTTGCTGAGCCTGATGATTCCATCAACGGTTTGGTCATCGGGTTTGTATGTATTGTGCGAGTTACGAGAAAGGTTGCTTTCTGGTGTATCTAGATAGCATCAGTGTTCACATTCTACTACTTTTCCATCGTTGGAGTGTTTGCCGTTGACTACTGCTAGTGTCATGAGTGGCTCCTTTGAGAAGCTCCAATGAGAAGCCAGGGGACGTGGAGAATATGGAGTAGAATATGGATTTTCATAAAAGCCCAGCGCTGTGAAGACGTTGACCGGACAAAAGCAAAAAATCGATATGGTTCATGATACTTCTGCCGAGTGTTTTGAAAAGTAGTGGAAGATGTGAGAACCTTCTCAAACGGAAGAGCGGAGGTCGGGTCAGGTGCTCAAAATGTCCTCAACCGATCGGCTTCAAAATCCTGATGTAATCGTATGGTGGGCCATGAATGTAATGAAAACAGATGCCCACTCGCAAAGTTTAGGGACTCGTGTACGCGAGGGACGTAACACATGTAAACATGTACTTTATAGATGTTTTCAAGAAACTGGGTACTATATGTGTATGTCTGATTATGGAATTTTTTCTAGTTGTCTTGATGAATGTAATACTCAAGGACTATTCCCTCATGATTTCTATCGTCCTCTTGCATTGTCAATTCAACCGTAAAATCCATTCTTCTGCCTTGATATGACTTTCAAGTGGATGAATGTTAAAGAGATAAGTGCACGTCATATTTCTAAACAAATACTTATGACATCTCTTTCTTTTGACATACTATACAAAGAGAGAAATAAAATCAAATGCTGCAAAATGTTAATGTCAACATCAGCGGTTCGATCAGTCCATTGGATGATCACTACATGATTGAGCAAACAGCTCACGTTGCCACCTACGTCTGGTGGACGTAGGCGTCGAGAAGAGACAAAGTTATGCAGAGCTGTACATATATGTACGGAGTTGTACAAATTTCTAGATAGTTGTTTGGAGGTTGATGGAGTTGTACGGAGTTGTATAAAGCTGTACAGAATTGTACAGAGTTGTACGGAGTTTTACAGAGTTGTACACACTTGTACCGAGTTATCCCAATTATGTCCGGTTGTACTGCGATGTACAAAGTTTTACAGAGATACAGAATTTTATGGAGTTACAAAGTAGTATGGAGTTTGACGGAGTTGAACGAAGTCATGCGGATCACCATAGATTTGTAAGGAGTTTTATGGATTAGAACCGAGGTGTACTGAGTTGTATAGAGTTGTACACGATTTTATATAGTGTTAAAGTGTTGCACAAAGTTGTACAATTTTGTACGTTGTCATATGGAGTTTTACAGTATTGTACAAAGTTGTAGGAAAGTGTACTGATTTTTATGGAGTTAAACCAGGATTCATGGAGTTGTACAGAGTTGTCTGAGTTATACACATATGTACAGAGTTTTACAGAGTTTTTGGAGTTGTACGGAGTTGAATGCAGCTATTCAAAGTTGTATGGAGTTGTACGGTTATGTACGGGGTTTAACCAAGTTATACAAAGTTCTACAAGGTTATACGGTGTTCGTGGTGTTGTACAGGGTTGTACTAACTTACGCAGAGTTGTACGGATGTGTACAGAGTTGTATGGAGTAGTAAATACTTGTTCAGAGTTGTACAACGCCGTGCGGAAAAGCACAGATTTTTCTGGGATTGTACAGGGCTGTACAGGGCTGAACAGAGCTGGACAGAGTTATACAGAGATGTACGAAGTTGTAAAGAGTTTTACACAGCTATATCCAGTTGTATAAAGCTTTAAGGAGTTGTACGGGATTGCATAGACCTGCACATACTAGCACAGAGCTGTAAAAAGTTGTACAAAGTTGTACAAAGTTGTACAAAGTTTTATAGAGTTCTACAAAGTGGTATGATTTTTTATGGAGCTTTACGTAGTTTTAAAAAGTTCTACAAAGTTTTACGGAGTTGTACGGACATGTAAGCAGTTGTATGGGGTTGTAGAGAGTTATACGTAGTTTTATGGAGTTGTATGAAGTCTTACAAAGTTGTACGATGGTGTGTGGAGTTGTAAAGACTTATACAAAGCTGTATGGAGTTGTACAATGTTATACATAATTACACTAAGTTGTATGGAGTAGTATGGAGACCTACATAGTTGTATGGAACTCTACAGATTTGTACGGAAATGTACGGTTTTATGTAGTGTTGTACAGGTTTGTACAAAGTTGAACGGACTTGTACAAAGTTGTAAGGATCTTTATGGAGTTTTACAGAGTTGTACAGAGTTTTACTGAGTTTTACGGAGTTTCATGAAGTCGTTATGAGTCTTACAAAATTTTATTGAGTTGTACAGAGTAGTACAGCTTTGTATTCATTTTTACAGTGTTTTTCAGAGTTTTACAGAGTAGTACGGAGTTGTGTGGAGTTGCATGGAGTTGTACAGAGTTGTACGGAGATGTCCAGGTTTGTAAACAGCTATACGAAGTTGTAAAGAAATGTACGGAGTTGTACAGAGTTATACAAAGTCAAACATAATTGTACGGAGTTGTGCATGGTTCTACGGGGTTGAAGATTTTTGTACACACTTTTGTAGAGTTTTACATAGTTGTACAAAGTGGTATGGATTCGTACAGGATTACATTGAGGTGTATAGACTTTTATGGAGATGTATGGAGTTGTACACATTTGTTCAGGGTAATCTAGAGTTCTTTGGAGTTGTGCGGTATTTTAGGGAGTTGTAAGGAGTTGTCAAAACTTGGACGGACGTGTAAAGATTTGTACGAAGGTGTATACATTTGTACAGAGATGCACAGAGTCATACACAAATGTGCACAGTTGTGTTGAGTTATCCGGAATATTACGGTTTTGTACAGAGATATACAAAGTTGTAGGAAGTTATACGGAGTTGCATCGAGTTGTCCTAAGCTTTGCAGCATTGTACGAATTTTTACAAATTTGTGCATAGTGGTATTGGGACGAAAACAACTGTAGCAAGCTGTAAGGAGTTGTAGAGGGTTGTATGGAGATGAAGGAATTTATGCAGATTTTTATGAATATATGACAATTTTTACCAAGTTTTACACACTTTTACACTATTGTATGGAGTTGTTCGGAGTTGTATCCAATTTTACAGAGTTGAACACAGTTGTACAGAGTTCTACGGAGCCGTACATAGTTGTATATAGTTGTACAGAATTACACCGAGTTGTACGGAATTGCACAAAGTTGTACATAGTGCTAAGGAGTTGTAAGGGGTGTAAAATGTTGGATGGAGTTCTACGGAGTTCTACAGAGTTGTATTCAGATGTACATAGTTTGCACAGAATTGTACGGAGTTGCACAAAGTTATACATAGTTGTATATTGTTATACGGCATTGTACAGAGTTATACAAAAATTAAAGAGGTTGTACGGGGTTGTAGGGAGTTTCACGAAGCTTTGCGGAGTTCTGCAAAGTTGCATGGAGTTGTATAAAGTCGTACAAATTTGAACGGTGTTGTGTGGAGTTGTATGGTGTTCTATTGGTTGTACGGAAATCGATTGAGCTATACAGAGATGTACATATTTTTGTGGAGTTGTCTCGATTTGTACATATTTGTGGAGATTTTTCAAAAAATGTATGGAGTTGTATGGAATTGAACACATGTGTACAATATTGTACAGTGTTACATGCAGTTTTACAGAAATATAAAGGGTTATATAAAGCTGTACAAGGTTACACGGAGTTTTACGGAGTTGTACGGGGTTGCGCTAAGTTGTACAGAGTTGTACCAAGTTCTACAGATTTGTACTAAAATTTACAAAGTTTTTTAGAAATTTACAAGGATTATAAGGATCTGGAAGGAGTTGTACAGAGTTGTACGCACTTGATAGGGATTTATGAAGTCATATGGAGTTGAACGGAATTCTACTATGATGTACAGTCTTGTATGGAGTTGTATGCACTTGTACGGAGTTGTACAGGGTTGTACAAAGTTGTACATGGTTTGTACGGCAATGTACGGAGTTGTGTGGAGGTGTACCAAGTTCTACAGAGTTGTGCAGAATTGTATGGAGTTGTCCAGGTTCATACGGGGTTGCATGGACTTATACAGGGTTGTACGGAGTTGTATGATGTTGAAGGTGTTAAATGGTATAACACATAATGTTACACAGCTATGCGGAGTTGTACGGATTTATGCAGAGTTGTTCAAAGTCATGCAAAGTTTTACGGAGCTCTCTGGAGCTGTACAGAGTTGTACCTAGTTGTGAGGAGTTGTACGGAGCTGTACGGAGTTGTACGGAGGTACACTAACCTGTACACAATTTAGAATCAGTTTTACAAAGTTTTACGGAGTCATAAAGAGTCATAGAGAGTAGGTATGGTTAATCGTGGCCATTTTATACACTCCATTTTTAATGTGTGCCTTGAGTGTGAGCCCTTCAAAGGGTGTTTGTTTCACCCATGCCTACACTACTTTAACAATGTATGATAAGAGTGTGCTTTTGTCTTATGTGATCAAAGAGTTATCTTCTTAGGAAGGACCCCAGTACGTGGGGCTAGTGTATGTGGCAAGTACGCTTACTCAAAGAGCAAAACAGAAAAAACACACCAAAAAAAGAGAAAAAATAAAACAAAAAAAAAAGATTATAATCAGTGTACTCATTTTTCTTATGTGTATAAGTGCACCTTTTGTTTTGTCCTATGTGGCTAAATGATTCTCTTGTTCGGAAGGACCCTAATGCGTGGGGCTAGTATATGTGATCAGTACGGTCGACCACCATATTAAAATGCACTGAGAACACAATCAGTGTGCTCATTTGTCCTTTTATTTTCAAGAAAAACTTGATATTTTGTCTTCTTGTGGCTAGATGATTCTCTTCGCACGAAGGTCTTGCGTGGGGAAAGTGTATGTAACAAGTGCGCACACTCACCATACAAAAGTACACGCAAAGTGCACTCAATGCGGTCATTTGTCTTATGTGTCAATGACACCTTTTATTGTCCTTTATGGCCCATAGATGTTTTTGTAGGAGTGAAATTAATGAGAAAAAACTATATCTCCTTGTTTCTTACAAAAATACATGTTTCTATGCATATTTAAAGCCAGTAACTATATGGTTGAAACAATCACCTGATTTTAAAAAAGGAAGGATATCTGACTACTTATTAAAAATCAATGAGCAGCGTGAAAATTTTTTGCTTTTGGTTTCTGTAGACTCTTATAGCTTTAATCAACTTTATGACGTAAGCCTACTTAAGTATAATGTTTAGGGTATCCCTATCGTAAAAATCAAATGCAAGATATCTGTTCCGATTCTCGCTCTTGCTATGTGGTTCGCTACTAGTCTTCCAATGGAAAGAGGAAAATTCTTTGACTGTTGATTTGACATTTTGATCGATACATCTACCACTTCTCGATGTATTTTTTGTAAAGGAAACTTATGAAGTAATTGAGTCTTCTCTGGGCGTGGAGTTTTATAATTCATGCGATGATCTTGAAAATTTTGCGGACATAATCACTAGTAGTATTTTGTAGCTAGTTGCTGTTGATATTGCCATTAAGATGTGTGAGAAGAAGTGTTTCTATGTTATCATACCGGTCCTTGTCCATATGACTATTCTCTCACGCTTCAAGAAACGACCTCGTCGCCAAGAACGACAAGTGTTATTCTCGTGTTGAATCATTTGTTCAACTTGCAAACTTGAAATCTTCGCAAACCATGTTCCATTCTAGATATCGAACATTGGAAACAAGTGTGGATAAAACACTTTACAGCATCACACATTGAGTGCATGATAGGTACACTTTGTGACCGAAAGTGATTACACAGACCATATATACTATAACTTGCACTAGGGGGTCTCAGAATCAGGACAAGTTCCTCCTTGGAATTTTGACAGCAAGCAGGTCAACGAGACAACCGGCTATCCTGCATTCTTCAAGCACATACTGACTGCCATCATTCTTCGTCGCAAGACAGTGATTCTGATTGGCCACTCGACCGCGGCAGAACTTAAGGCGCACTTGGTGCCCCAAACCGAGGGTTGTCTACGTCTTGGACGATTGACTTCAACATAATGTTCTAGGTCTGCTGACTTTAAACAATTGATACAATTACATCAAGTTCAGTATGGAGAGACTACCATAAGTCAGAGGATAATGAACATGTGCTTCTGGTCAAACAAATCAAAAACATAAAAGTTCACGAAGAAAAAGATATGTGTGTAAAAAGGAGTGAGTACATGTAAATAGAAAGTTTTATTGGAGGGCAGGGAATAGCAAGATATAGAGAGAGAGATCAAGGGACTGAGAAAGAGATAGA
>SZWC01007016.1:63615-76280 GCA_023375785.1 Penium margaritaceum
TGGATGGATACCTCACAGAAAAGGAGAAGAAATCACCGGAGTATGGAAGGTTCAAATGGGTACGGTGTCAAGGAACTTCCAATACCGCCTTTACAAGAGAGAGAGAGAGAGAGAGAGAGAGAGAGAGAGAGAGAGAGAGAGAGAGAGAGGTGTCGAGAAAGAGAGAAGGATAGTTAAAAGAGGGAAAAAGAAGTGGAAATATAGACAAAAATATGACCTCACACTGTTTTTGTGCACTTGTTGTAGAGTGGACGGTGTTAGTGTATGGTGTTGGAGTGCACTAGTGGAGTGCACTGGAAAGCAAGTGCGTGATTTCCCCACCATTGGCCATATATGAAAAAGAGATGTACGGCGTTATATGGGGTTGAACATATTTGTAAAGGGTTTCACAAAGTTGTACGGTGTGTGGAGTTGTACGGAGTTTCGTAGGATTGCGCTATAATGTATGAACTTGTGCTGAGTTGTACCAAGTTGTACAGAGGCGTACGAGGTAATTTGGAGTTTTGCAGAGTTTCACAAAGTTGTAAGGTATTGTAATGAATTGTAAAAGGCCGGGCTGAGTTGTACCAAGTTACACGGGATTATTCCAAGATGTACAGAGTAGTTCGAAATTGTACAGGATTGTACAGAGTTGTATTTAGTTGCACAACAGTATACAAATTTGTACAAAGTTGTCCAACATTACACGTACTTGTACAAGTTGTACGCAGTTGAGCAGTATTTCACACAGCTGTGCGGAGTTGCATGGGGCTACAAGTATTTGTACAGGGATGTACGGACCTCTATGGAGTTGTACATAGTTGTACGATGGTGTATGGGATCGTATAGACTTGTACAGAGCTGTAGACAGCTTTATGGAGTTGAATGGAGTTGTACAGAGTTCTACGGAGTTGTACGGAGCTGCAATGACTTTTCCAAAGTTGTACAAAGTTGTACGGCTTTGTACTGAGTTGCACAAATTTGCACAGATTTGTATGGCGTTGTATAGAAATGCACTGAGTTTTACAAAGTTTTGTTGGATGATACAAATCTGTGCGAAATTGAATAGAGTTGTACGGTCTTGCACGGGTGTAAACGGGGTTGTATGGCATCGTTCAGGGTTGAACACATTGCATGGTGTCGTACAGAGTTGTACAGAGTTATAATGATTTATAAGGAGTTGAATGATATTGTATAGAGTTGCAAAGAGCTATACGGAGTTGTACGGAGTCGTGCAAAGCTATACAAAGATCTATGGAGCTGTACAGAGTTGTATGGAGTCGTGAGGAGTTGTACATAGTTCTGATGAGTTGTACAGAGTTCTACGGAGTTTTAGCAACGTGTACACAGTTGTACGGATATTTACCATGTTGCATGGAGTCATACAAAGTCGTACGCATTTGTACCAAGTTGTACGGGGGTCAACGGAGATGTAAGGAGTTTCACAGAGGTGCACGCAATTGTGTGGAGATGTATGGGATTTTACAAGATTGCAGTGCATTGTACAGAATCTTACCAATTTCTATGGAGTTGTACAGAGGCGTACGGGTTTCTTTGTACATAGTTTTATGGAGTTGTAAGGAGTTTAAATTGTTGGACGGAACTATACGGACTTGTACGGAGTTGGACGGAGTAAAACCAAAGTTGTGCGGAGTAGTGTGAAGTAGAACACAGTTGTACGAAGTTCTATGGAACTATAAAGAGTTACATGGAGCTATACAGAGTTGTATGAAGTTGTATGGAGTTATACCAAGTTATATGGAGTTGATTGGAGTTTTACTCAATTGTATGGAGTTGCATGGAGTTGTAAGATTTTTTACGAAGATATGTGGACTTCTTTCAAGTTGTACGGTGTTGTATGGGATTGTACAGGTTTCACGTAGTTGTACAAGGTTTCATGGAACCGTACAAAGTTGTACATAGTTTTAAGGAGTTTTCCAGGGTTGTACAAAGTTGTACGGAGTTGTATAGAAATGTATGGAGATGTACATATTTTATGGAGATGAACGGATTTCTGTGGAGTCTTATGGAGTTGTACGCAGTTGCACCGAGCTGTTAGGAGCAGTACAGAGTTGCATAGAGTTGTAAAAACTTGTGTACAGTTATACGTGGTTGTACAGATTTTTATGGAGTTGTACGGGGTTGTACAAGGTTGTCCACAGTTGTGCAGATTTTTATGGATTTGTAAAGATTTGTACGGAATTCTACGGAGTTNTTATACCAAGTTTTATGGTATTTTACAGACTTGTGTGGGGTTCTACGGACTTGTACAGAGATTCTCAAAGTTGTATGGAGTTGCAAGGAGTTCAATGGGGTTGTCAAGAGTTGTACAGAGTTTTATGAAGTTGTACTGAGTTGTACAAGGTTGTACAGGGTATGCCATACAACTCTGGATAACTCCATACAGCTCCTTCTAGTTTCGTACAACATTGTACAACTCCATTCAAAATTTTGTGACTCCATAAACCTCTATAAAACTTGGTACAACTCCCTACAACTCCTTACAACGTCTTAGAACTCAGGATAAACCTCTATCAGCCAGTACAACTTGATAGAACTCGGCACAACTCTCTAGAGATTTGAACAACTTCATACATCTCCGCTCAATTCCGTACAACGCCATACAACACTGTACAACTCCGTAAAACTCCATCCAACATTTTACATCCCCTTACAACTCTCTACAAATGTGTACAACTCAGTGCAATCGCGTACAAATCCCTAGAACTCAGTACAACTGTGTACAACTCCTTACAAATCTATACAATCTTTTACAAATATGTACAACTCAGTACAACTCCGTACAAATTTGTACAACGATATAAAACTCTGTAGAACTCTATGTGTTGATGTACGACTCCTCCTAGCTTTGTAAATCTCAGTACAACTCTGCAAACCTCCGTAAAGCTCTTTACAAGCCTGTACAACCTTGTATGAGGTTCTACAGGGTTGTAAAAAGGTGGATGGAGCTGTAAGAATTCTTGCAAAGTTACATTTATTTGTACAATTTTTAAGGGATTTTTACAGAATTAGACGGACTGATACGAAGTTGTACGGGGGTGTACAGACTTTTACTTAGTTTCATGGGGTTGTACAGAGTTTTACGTAGTCGTACGGAGCTATACGGAGTTGTACGAAGTTCTACGGAGCTTTGCGGAGTTGTACGCAGTCTTCCAGATTATAAGGAGGCATGCGGAGCTGAATGGAGTTGTACGGAGTTCTCTTGAATTTTATGGATTTCGACAGGGTTGTACATGGTTTCACAGAGTTGTATGGAGTTGTATGGTGTTCTCCAGTGTTATATGGAGTTTTACGCAATTGTACGGAGTTACATGAAGTTGTACATAGTTGTAATGTATCACACATAGTTGTAGAGAGTCGTACAAAGTTGTACAATATTAAAGTGAGTTCATCGAGGTTGTACATATTTGTATGGATTTGTATGGATTTGTACGGAGTTGTACAGAGGTATTCAGATTTCTACGGACTTGTCTGGGAATGTACCGAGTTATAGAGTGCTTAACAGAGTCGTCTGATATTGTACAGTGTTGTATGGACTTGTACGGATTTCTACGGGGTTGTACGGATTTGTACAGAGTTGTATTTGGTTTGTCCGGAGGTGTACGGAATCATACGGAGTTTCACAGAGTTGTACGAAGTTGAACGGATTTCTATGGAGTTGTACAAAGTTGTACTAAGTTGTACGGAGTTTTACTAAGTTGTACTGATTTATATGGATTTTTATGGAGTTGTAAGGAGTTGTACACGTTTCTACAGAGTTTTACATAAATGTACGGAGTTTTACGGACTTGTACAGAGTTGCACATAGTTGTAAATAGTTGTAAGGGGTTTTATGGAGGTGTACCGAGTTTTACGGAGTTGTACGGATTTGTGCGGAAGTGTACGGAGTTGTACAGAGTTGTATGGTGCCATATGGAGTTTTACGGAATTGTACAGAGCTACAGGATTTGTAGCGATTTGTATGGATTTGTACGGAGTTGTACAGAGTTGTACGGTGGTGTGCGGAGTTCTACGAGATTGCACTGAGTTCTACAGACTTGTACAGAGTTATACAGAGTTGTACAGAGTTCTACGTGGTAACTTAGAGTTTTAGGGAATTGTGCAGAGTCGTATGGAGTTGTAAAAATTTGGAAGAAGTGTACAGATTTTTGCAAAGTTCTATGAAAAGATAGAGATTTTTATGGTATTGTATAGAGTTGTACGGAGTTGTGCAGAGTTGTACGGAGTTGTACACAGTTTTACAATTATTGCACAACTGAAAGCCCTCGTCATTGGCATTGACTGTGAGAGAGTTCAGGAAATTAATGCAGGAGTGATTTTTGGTGATTAAAAATACGTACGATAGAGTTTAAATTCTAATCAGCGGAGGAGGAGTTGGGGTATCTGCAAATTCCCCCACTCCCCCCTGTGTTAGGCACTTTGCTCTAACTCACAATATTCAACACATCAAGACCTAGTTGCAAATCCTGAAACCTTCTCCCTATCCAAACTTTGGATTTTAGGGTTTGATCAGTGGGTGTGATTCCCATGTTTGTTTCCATTAGGTCCACTTTCACTGCAAACAGACATAAAAACCTCGAAATATCCATATCTATTAGAAAAAGGGAATAGATAAGATGCATTTGTAGCCGTCGATTGCAACAGTCGAGTAAGATCATCTTCATCATGATAAAAGTGGTCTATAGGAAGTTTATCTTTCACCATTCAAATGATCGTGTGTTTTAGCAGAGAAGAATGGGGAAGGTTGTTGATTTTCTGTGACGCCCGGATGGGTAGGTCAAGCACTATGGTTGCTGAGTGCATGCGCAATCGTGTCTAGAAATTTCATATCAATGAATTTCACCCAATGTTCATGTATCAATGTAAGCACACTGTTTCTACAAGTACTCCATTCCATCCATCTTTTTTTATGTATAAAAATAAATTGAATAGTTGTTGCTTCATGAAAACTTGTTGAAACTTGATATCATGACGCTGAATTAAAAAAACAATCGCAAAAACCCATCATTTTCTAGTTCCTCCACATGCTTGCATTTTGGAACCCATCTATTGAGAGGTAAGATGTTGAGGAAATCCATGTGCAAATGCCTCATGACAGTGGCTCCTTGTTTCGATGGGGTCTGGTAGAAGTGAGAAATAAATCAAAAGCATGCATAGAAATGTTTCACCACCGTGTCTTGTGTTGGCTCTAGTGGGTGTGGAGGCATCCTCAAGGATTCCTAGATCTCACTGGTTCACGCTACCAAGGTTTGGGCAGCCAATGGACACCAATGGTGAAAAGTGTGGAGCACAAGGATCACGGGCAAGAGTGGGCAGAACACGTCGCATTCAGTAGTTTTGAATCGAAACACGTTTTTGTTAGTTAGCACAGTGAGATTACATCAGGTCCTTATAGCCTGTGATCTAAGATTTCCAACGCATCCAAGCACGCCCAAAACGGAGCAATAGAGCCCCTGCTACGGCCGTCGAAGTAAACCTTGGTGGAGCCGCCCACCTGGCCTTGCACTCTAGGCAACGGGAGGCGCTTCGACGATGACCCGTCGAAGCGCCTTTCTTCACCCAAAAGTCAACGAGAAGTTCATCCTGGTCAAGGAGGTCCTTATGGTCACCTCATTCATGCCCCTGGTGCATTTGGAGGCCATTAGGAATGAACTCGGATCCCTGGCGGTGGAATATCCCGCCACCCATGGCGGGTACCAGATTCCATCCACCCAACACCCGTTTTTCGGGCTAGGCTAACTTTCTGAATACTCACTCAAATCAAGCGATTCAAAGCTCGATCTTGCATGGAAAAATCCAAGGAATCCAAATCTAAAGTCATATTAGGTTTTCGACCACTCCTCAGTGTTCTAACCAGGGAATACGATTAACGGCACTCATGGCAAGGGGCACACCATGTCAACAATCTCCCCCTTGCACCGCAGCCTTGATGCCCTGTCCTTGGAACCTGTAGCATTTTTAAACCTCACAGCGCAGTCCAAGCTCCATGCAGCTTGCTTTGTGCCTTTCCTTGGGCTGTGCCTTGGTCATGGCATCGGCGAGCATGCGCTTAGTGCCACAATGCAAAATAGCCGCATCTCCCTTCACCACCAAGTCCCGCGCATAGTGATGCCGGATCTCGATGTGCTTGGTCCTCCTATGCAGCACCGGGTTCTGGGTCAGGCTGATGGCACTCATGTTGTCAACGTTAAGCACCGTTGGCTTCCTTTGTGGCACGCCGATCTCCTTTAACAGCCGACACAGCCACACTGCCTCCTTTGCGGCTTCCGCGAGCGCGATGTACTCCGCTTTGGCACTAGACAGTGCAACACAGTCTTGCTTCCTGCTTGCCCATGAAACTGCTGCACCACCAAGCACAAACACATACCCCGACATTGATTTTCTGTCATCCACATCACCAGCCCTATCGGCATCAGAGTAGCCGACCAACTCGAGGGAGTCATCACGCGCTCCCCCTCCAAACACGAGCCGCGACTGTTTTGTCGCCTTGAGATAGCGGAGGATCCACTTCATCGCTTGCCAATGCAGCGGCCCGGGNAACCTGTAGCATTTTTAAACCTCACAGCGCAGTCCAAGCTCCATGCAGCTTGCTTTGTGCCTTTCCTTGGGCTGTGCCTTGGTCATGGCATCGGCGAGCATGCGCTTAGTGCCACAATGCAAAATAGCCGCATCTCCCTTCACCACCAAGTCCCGCGCATAGTGATGCCGGATCTCGATGTGCTTGGTCCTCCTATGCAGCACCGGGTTCTGGGTCAGGCTGATGGCACTCATGTTGTCAACGTTACGCACCGTTGGCTTCCTTTGTGGCACGCCGATCTCCTTTAACAGCCGACACAGCCACACCGCCTCCTTTATGGCTTCCGCGAGCGCGATGTACTCCGCTTTGGCACTAGACAGTGCAACACAGTCTTGCTTCCTGCTTGCCCATGAAACTGCTGCACCACCAAGCACAAACACATACCCTGACATTGATTTTCTGTCATCCACATCACCAGCCCAGTCGGCATCAGAGTAGCCGACCAACTCGAGGGAGTCATCACGCGCTCCCCCTCCAAACACGAGCCGCGACTGTTTTGTCGCCTTGAGATAGCGGAGGATCCACTTCATCGCTTGCCAATGCAGCGGCCCGGGATCAGCAACATAGCGGCTCACTTGGCCCTCCGCAAAGGCTAGGTGGGGTCGCGTCACCACCATGGCATACATGATGCTCCCCACCGCGGACTGGTATGGCATACCTGCCATCTCCCCCTTCTCCTCGTCCGTGCTCGGGCCCATGCTCGCGCTCAACTCACATGTGGTGGTCATGGGTGTGCCGATGGGGTTGCACTCCTCCATGTTGTAGCGGTGGCGCACTTCTTGCACATGCTTTGCCTGCCCCATCTCCAGCGTGCGTGCTTTGCGATCCCTCTTAATGGCGACGCCGAGGTAGTACTCGAGCTCGCCCATGTCGGTCATTTTGAACGTACCGCCCAGCTGTCGCTTCAGGTTCACCAACTCCTCCATGTCCGATGACACGAGGATGAGGTCATCCACGTAGAGGACCACAATCTGGTGCAACCCCGGCTGCTTTCGCACGTACACGCTGTGATCTGCCTCGCAGCGCTTGAAGCCAAGCTCGGCCATGAAGCCGTCCATTTTCAGGTACCACATGAGTGGCACTTGCTTGAGCCCATAGAGCGCCTTGCGAAGCCAGCACACCTTCCCCAGCGGCGCGTCCACCCCTTCCGACACCTCCATGTAGACCTCCTTGTCCAGGTCGCCATTGAGGAATGCGGTTTTCACAACTATTTGGTGGACTTCGTAGTCGCGCGCCGCCGCCACCGAGAGGATGGAGCGAATGGAGGCGAGCTTTGCCACCGGCGCGAAGGTTTTGTCGTAGTGTTCTCCTTTTCGCTGGGCGTACCCCTTTGCGACCAGCCGCGCATTGTATCGCTCCACCTTCCCCTCCTTGGTGAGCTTTTTCTTGAAGATCCACTTGGAGCCGATGATTTTCGCGCCCTCCGGCCTATCAATCAGCTGCCAAGTACCGTTCTCTTCGTGGGAGGCGAGCTCAGGCTTTATGGCTCCCTCCCACTCAATCTCATCCTTCTGCTGCAATGCCTCCTTGACAGTCTCGGGCTTCTCTTGCGCAAAGAATGCTCGAGCAAACCCAGTCCAGGTGCCTTGTCCCGCATCGTACCGTTTTGCCGTTCTCCTTGCGCGTCCGCTTCTCCGGGGCTGCTGTTGTTGAGGCTGCTGCTGTTGCTGCCGCCGCCGCTGCTGCTGCCCTCTCACGGCGCCACTCGCACCGCTGGCCTGCTCCCCCTCTCTTGGGGACCGTGGAGATGCGGGCTCACTCCCCGCCTCCTCGTTCAGCTCCACTGCTGCCGGTGCTTCGGACTCATCGTCCGACTCGGCTGAATGTAAATCAGCCGCTCCAACATCGCCAGGATGGTTCTAGCCGGCTGGAGCCGATGGGACGTCACCCTCTTTTGCGTCCTCCGGCGTCTCCCCCTCGAGGAGTGGCAGCCACTCCCCATGCTTGGAGAGACCCGCGTCCTTGTCCGTCCAACGGCTGTTTTCGTCGAACGTGACGCCGTGACTCTTCACGATCTGCTGCCTCCGCAGGTCGAAGAGCCAGTACGCCTTTCTCCCGCTCTCGTACCCGACAAAGATGTACCGGCGAGTCCGCGGGTCTAGCTTGCCCCGTCCCTCCCGTGCCTACACAACAGCATGTGCAACACAACCAAAAGTGCGGAGGTGTGCCACAGTTGGCTTCCTCCCGCTCCACACTTCTTGTGGTGTCTTCCACACCTTGGACTCCGCGTCCTTTAGAGGCTTTGTCGGCGTCAGGTTCATGATGTACGCCGCAGTCCGTGCCGCCTCGCCCCAGTACCGCTACGCGAGGCCGGCATCACTCAACATGGATCGGACCATGTTGAGGATGGTGCACTTTGCCCTCTCGGTGACGCCGTTCTGCTGCGAAGAGTGTGGCGTAGTTTTCTGCCACGCAATCCCCTTGCTCTTCATCCATGTTGAGCAGCCCTCGTACTCGTCGCCGTTGTCGCTCCGGAACACCTTCACCTTCAAGCCTGTTTGCCGCTCCACTACCGCCACAAACTCCTGCATACAAGTCAGGACATCACTCTTCCTCTTGATGATATAGAGGTAGAGCTTGCGGCTGTGGTCGTCGATGAAGGTAACAAAGTAGCGAGCGCCCCCAATGGAGCTCTTGAATGGTCCACACACGTCAGTGTGGACCACCTCTAGCTTTGCCGATGCACGCGTCCCTTTGCCATCAAACGACTGCCGTGTCGCCTTGCCCACCATGCATGGCTTGCACACGGCATTCCTGGCTGCATCGAGGCCCTTGACCTCAAGGCCTTGCACCACTTCCTTCTTCGCCATGTCCCTCACAGTTGAGGGAGCGATGTGGCATAGGCGGCGGTGCCATAGGTCCAGATTTCCTTCATCCTTTGTCATGAGGTTGACGGCGTCAATCCTTACTGCATCGGCAAGGACCTTCGTGCGAAGAAGGTACAGGTCCTCCTCCCTCTTGCCACGCGCAATCAACTCGCCATCTCCCTCCTTCCGGATGATAGCCTCTTTCTTGTTGAAGAGTACCTTGAGCCCCTTGTCTGTAAGGCGGCTCACTGACAGCAGGTTTGTCCCAAAATTGGGCATGTGGAGCACGTCGTAGATGGTGCACGGAATGACTTTCCCGTTCACCACCTACTCAATGCGAACATTGCCTTCACCCGCGGCCAACTCTGCTTTGATGTTGGCCACTGTCATGTGCCGCTAGGTGGCACTGTAGGTGACGAATGCCGCCCGGTTGCATTGTGTGTGGCGGCCTGATCCGGAGTCGATCACAGTGACTTCCGGATCTGTCAAGTCGGTGGACTCCCTGGCCATCATGGCTTGGGTGTCCTTCTTCCCGCCCTTCCCGGGCTGGTCCGACTTCTTGTTAGGGCAGTTGCGTGCANGCATCGGCAAGGACCTTCGTGCGAAGAAGGTACAGGTCCTCCTCCCTCTTGCCACGCGCAATCAACTCGCCATCTCCCTCCTTCCGGATGATAGCCTCTTTCTTGTTGAAGAGTACCTTGAGCCCCTTGTCTGTAAGGCGGCTCACTGACAGCAGGTTTGTCCCAAAATTGGGCATGTGGAGCACGTCGTAGATGGTGCACGGAATGACTTTCCCGTTCACCACCTACTCAATGCGAACATTGCCTTCACCCGCGGCCAACTCTGCTTTGATGTTGGCCACTGTCATGTGCCGCTAGGTGGCACTGTAGGTGACGAATGCCGCCCGGTTGCATTGTGTGTGGCGGCCTGATCCGGAGTCGATCACAGTGACTTCCGGATCTGTCAAGTCGGTGGACTCCCTGGCCATCATGGCTTGGGTGTCCTTCTTCCCGCCCTTCCCGGGCTGGTCCGACTTCTTGTTAGGGCAGTTGCGTGCATATTGGTTCCGTTTGCCACAGTTGTAGCACTCCCCCTTGTTGTCACCTCTCTTGGTGCCCTCGTTAGCGCCCTTCTCCTTCTTGGAGGAAGGGGAAGGGTGCTAACTTGATGTTGCGTTTGAGGGAGAACGGCATAGGCGGAACTTGATGTTGCCCCGCTCACTCTCCCACCACGTCGCATCCATTTGTTGCAGACGTACTCAGCCAGCTTCGGGTACTTCAGCTCATCGGCGGACCAGCCGCCTACAACGGTGATCATGGGACTCCAACCGTCCGGCAAGGCCAGAAAGAGGATCATAGCTTGCAGCTGAGGGTCAACCTTCCATCCATTGGCTATGCACTCGGCAGTAAGGGACTCAATCTGCTGCAGGATCTCCATGATGTCGTCGCCTTCGTTGGCTCGGAGGGTGACGAGCTTCTTGAAGACGAAGAGCTGGTTAGCCAGGTTGGTGGACTGGTAGATGGTGCAGAGTTTCTTCCAGGCCTATGCGGCCTCTGTGCATCCTTGAATCAGTGCGCGATGCGACGGAGCAAGTGCTAACACCAACAATGCAAGCGCCTTCTTGTTCCGCTTCTTGTACTTGTCCACTTCCTCCGACGTCTCGGTATCCGGAGGCGCGGTCTCTTCACCGTTGACCAGCTCAAGCAGGCCCTTGTCATCGAGGTAGACCTCAAACTGCCACCTCCACAAAGGGAAGCTGTTTCCATCAAACTTGGAGACGGCGCCGATGCTCTCTTGCTCGGTCGTTGCCATGGCGCGCGGCGGTAGCGTGAAGGATGATGAGCTAGGGTCCTTCTAGGCACGTGGGCCCATAACCCATTGTTGGCTCTAGTGGGTGTGGAAGCACCCTCAAGGATGACTAGCTCTCACTGGTTCACGCTACCAAGGTTTGGGCAGCTAATGGACACCAATGGTGAAGAGTATGGAGCACAAGGATCACGGGCAAGAGTGGGCAGAACACGTCGCATTCAATAATTCTGAATCAAAACACGTTTTTGTTACTTAGAATAGTGAGATTACATCAGGTCCTTATAGCCTGTGATCCAAGCTTTTCAACACATCCAAGCACGCCCAAAACGGAGCAGTAGAGACCCTGCTATGGCCGTCGAAGTAACCCTTGGTGGAGCCGCCCACCTGGCCTTGCACTCTAGGCAACGGCGACGACGCTTCGACGATGACCCGTTGAAGCGCCTTTCTTCGCCCAAAAGTCAACGAGAAGTTCATCCTGGTCAAGGAGGTCCTTATGGTCACCTCATTCATGCCCATGGTGCATTTGGAGGCCATTAGGAATGAACTCAGATCCCTGGCGGTGGAATATCCCGCCACCCATGGCGGGTACCAGATTCCACCCACCCAACACCCGTTTTTCGTGCTAGGCTAAGTTTTTGAATACTCACTCAAATCGAGCGATTCAAAGCTCGATCTTGCATGGGAAAATCCAAGGAATTCAAATCTAAAGTCAGATCAGGTTTTCAACCACTCCTGAGTGGTCGAACCAGGGAGTACGATCAACGGCACTCATGGCAAGGGGCACACCATGTCAACATCTTGAAAATGACACCCTTTATCACCGTGAGAAAAAATGAAAGGATAAGGTCAGCTGCAAGGCAGAAAACCATCACAAGAGATTTCTATCCCGTAACTGAAGATTGCTGAATCTGAATTAGTCAAGGCAACTCTAGAGCAAAAACCAATTCCACCATCATTTCAATACGACAGAGTTCAATGGAGTTGGATAATGAAAATGCATTTAAGTTTTAAGACGGTTTGCAACCCATTAAAAAAAATACATTTAAGTTTTGAAGACGGTTTGCAAACCGTCTTCAGAACTTTAATGCATTTTTTAAAATGCTTTGCAAACTGTCGTAAAAACTTGAATGAAATCCACCTCTTCATAAGTTCCAGTGACAGGATCCATCTTTAGGAAGAAACTGTGATAAACAGGATGACTTGACAAGAGTCCATCTAGAAGTCCATCTCACAAAAGCTTCACATGCACGTTGTTCAAAACAACCCAACCATGTCCTCATCCAGTTTAATGTCTGAATGGTTTTCCTATGAGCAAGATGGTCTGTGATGGTCACCCTTGAAAAAGGGATCATAAGAATTTCTGACCTAGCTGCTCCAATAAAAGCACCTAATTCCAGTGTCCATTTATGCCATGAGTTACAAAAGTCACATACACACCTGAACCCAAAGAAAACAAAAGGCAAAACCAAAAA
>SZWC01007016.1:76766-133047 GCA_023375785.1 Penium margaritaceum
TGGATGGATACCTCACAGAAAAGGAGAAGAAATCACCGGAGTATGGAAGGTTCAAATGGGTACGGTGTCAAGGAACTTCCAATACCGCCTTTACAAGAGAGAGAGAGAGAGAGAGAGAGAGAGAGAGAGAGAGAGAGAGAGAAGAATGGAGGGAGGGGGTAAGCAAGAAGGAGCAAATAAGGGAACACGTGCAGAGCAAGAGTGGGAGTGAGAAATGTACACATAGCTTTGATGATGCTTCCTTCAAACCTCTATTTCTACCCACATGTCATCCCTGAAATAATGGAAAAATCCCGCAAAGTCATCCTCAGGAAATTCCATCCCATAGTTCTAGGCCCCCGGCATGCATGACGACGTCATTGGCAGCACTGCACACGCCATCAGTTTCTCCACAAGCAATGCCACTTTCAGCAGTGGAACGGGAGGGGGGAAAATCGCTGCAGCCGTCATCACCGGCGGGGTCGCGATGGCCAACCAGACCGTGAGTCAAGGCAGGCGGTGCAGCAGAGTCATGGGGGCTTTCCATAGCCCATGGCGTGTTCTGCAGAATGGTGCTCCATGCCACCTCCTCTTCCTCGCATGCTATTGGTTCACAGAAAAAGGAAGGGAAAACAATTTGTTGCTGTTGCTGTTGCTGCTGCTGCTGCTGCTGCTGCTGCCCCTTCTGCTGCTGCTGCTGCTGCTGCTTCTGCTGCTGCTGTTGCTGCTGCTGCTGCTGTTGTAGCCGCTGTGGCTGCTGTGGCTGCTGTTGATTTTGCTGCTGCTGCTGCTGCTGCACCTGCTGCTGCTGCTGCTGCTTCTGCTGCTGCTGCTGATGGTGGAGCTGGTGCTGGTGCTTATGCTGCTGCTGCTGCTGCTTCCACTGCTTCTGCTGCTGCTGCTGAGGCTGCAGCCGCCGCAGCTGGTGGTGGTGATTCTGCTGCTGGCCATTCTGCTGTTGGTGATGCTGCTGCTGTTTTTGGTGCTCCTGTTGCTCCGGCTCCGGCTCATTCATGTCTAAAGAAACTCGCCTCATCGTTTGTGCCTTCAGCAGAAAATATTCGNCTTCTGCTGGTTGCACTACAGTTGCGCTGCTGCTGTGGCCTGCTGCACAGCAGCTGCTGCTGCTGTTGCCATAGGTGCCACTTTGCGAGTGAGAGTCTGAGTGGGATGGAAAGGAGAGTTGAGAGAGAGTTGAATTGCAGTGGGGCTTGAAGGCTGCTGCTTCCACCAGCGCGAAAATGCCCTCCTCTGGCTGGGCATCCGCTGCTTCGCTATCACCTCCGGCAGTAGCAGCCGTAGCCGCAGCGGCAGAAGAGGCAATAGCGGCAGCAGCAGCAGTAACTGCCGCAGCGCTGTTGGGGGAGTCAAAGGGCAAGGAGGCGAAGCGCGAGAGTGGCAGGCGTGCGCGGATGGAAGGGTCGCTGTGGAATCGCTGCAGCTGCGGGTTGATTGTGGTGCACCTCAGCTGCGAAGCGCCGATCCACTTCCACGCTAACGACGGCGCAGGCTCCGTGGAGCTCCTCCTCGGCCCCGCATGGCTTGCGTCGCCTTCTGCTGCCACCGTGCCAACAGCTGGGACTGGGCTGAGGCGCTGAGTGCCTACAACGCCATGGTACAGTAGAGCTGCAGGGGCAACTGCGGTGGCGACAGCAGCGGCACGCGGTGCAGCAGGGCACATGGAGCTTTCTTGCAGATATTTTGCGGTGGTGGTCGATGTGGCGGCGGCAGCAGTGGCAACGGTGGCAGTGCCGGTGGAAGTGCCAGGGGAGGACACAGTCATGTAGGCCAGCTTAGTGGCGAGAGGAGTGGCAGCGGCAGACAAGCCCGGGAGGATGCACGCGGCGGAAGTTGGCCCGTCGGCAGCGATGGCCGTAGGCACGTGCGGCAGCGGCGGGATGCCCGTCACCACAGGTGTCAGCAGCCCTGCAGCCCCGGATGCCGTCAGCAGCGCTGATGCTGCCGCCGCGAGATGTGAGTCGCCGCTCACGCTCCCGCCTCCCGCACCCCAAGTGGTGGGGTGCGGACAAGCGACACGTGGGGGCGTCTGTGAGCCTGCGGGCGACGGGCATGGTGAAGACGAGCCGCTCTTTGCTGATGCGCGCTGTGCGAGAGCCCCAGAAGAGGGCTGGGCTTCCGACAGGGTGCTGAAGCTCGCTAGGGAGGTGGATAGGGAGGTGGGTAGAGAGGTGGGTAGAGAGGGGGATAGAGAGGGGGATAGGGAGGCGCCTTTGCTCGCGTCCGTAGAACTCCTGCTTGCTCCTGCTGTGACTTTCGATGCACGAGATGGGGATAGCGAAGGGGTGGAGGACAGTTGTGAGGAGGACGGTTGTGGCAAAGCGGCGGATCGCGATCGAGCCGGCACTTTGGTGTGGCGTTTCGGAGAGCTTGAGGAGGAAGGCACCGGGGGGCGCTTGGTGGACTCGCAGCCACCACCGGTGGGGAAATTGAGTCGGGCCCTGGAGCCGCAGAAGGCGACCGCTGCTTTGTCGTATGCGCGCGCGGCTTCCTCCGCCGTGGCGAAGGAGCCCAGCCAGATGCGCGTGCGCTTGGTTGGGTGCCGAATCTCCGCGACCCATTTACCCCACACGCGCTGCCGAACGCCACGGAACGCAAAAGCCGCGTTCTGCGGGCCGCCTTTCGTTGCGCGTTCCACGACGAGAGGCCGCGCGGGTGGCGAGGAAGGTGTCGTTGGAGGCGTTGCGACATGCGACACTGCCGCCACGCCGGCAGGCGCCGTGGATAGCGACGCGAACGGCGACACGGACGGCGAAGAAACCATGCCGGCAGAGGCGGACACCGGAACGGTTGTGCACAGCGGAGATATTGGCGCCTGCAGAGGTACCGCTGGCGAGAGAGCGGGCCATAGCGACGCAGCTTGGGTGCCTTGCGGAAAGAATGTTGATAAGGCCTGGAATGTTGCTGCTGCCTGACTAGCAGGCCGCCAAACAACGCTGGCAGTGCGAGTCGCACTGACAGCATTGGACGGGTTGGACGCCGCATGATGGAGCAATGGAGGGGTTTGCGCCGGAGCGCTTGCTCGGTTCTGGTACAGGAGCGGTGTGTAGTAGCTACTGCTGTGGCTGAGGTTGCTGATGGTGCTGCCGCTGCAGCAGAGGGCTGCGTTCGCACTGCGGTTGCCGGCAGCAGCTGTGACTGCCATGGCCATAGCTATCGCGTCGCTCCTAGCTGCTTCGGCAAAGGCGGCTGCAGCAGCGTCGGGGTCCGCCATGGGGCTTGTGTCTACGGAGCGCGGTGGGGAGCGCACGGGAGGGCGCCTCCCTTCTAGGGAGGGTCGGGGAGTCCCTTCGCCAGCGCGATGTCGTTTAGGCAGCTAGGTCGGCAGACAGACTTGTCTCGTCTTTGCGCAAAGTTGCGGTCGGTGATGTGGGGACTCAAAGGTTCGGTGGATGAATTAATGCGTACCTGCGAGACGAGTGAGGACACTGCGCTCGCTGGCCCAACGGGTGTGGCATGGAGGCTTTAATAGGTCGGCATGGCTTTGCCTGCGTGTCCCTTGGTCTCGCCGACGGGACGCAAAGACGGGGCATTCTTGCACGCTGCCATGCTCGTTATTCGCAGATCCTCAAACCAGGATCAGCACAACATCACCGCGCTTCGGATGGCTGCAGGAATGAGGGTTTCTGGCTAGGGGTTGGGGGGGATGGGGATGCACGGTCATTCCAGGTCGGGAAAAGGCGATTTGGGGCGCTCGTTCGCACAACAGAATCGCCAGCGAAGCGGGAGGAGCATGTACGGACCGCGCTGCGATGCAGCGTTAGATATGGTCCTATCGCACTAGCGTGTCTAATGGACGACGCAGCCCATCGGCGCCTGTTGTGAGCGGTAAGGGGAGGCCCATAGCCTAGTCGTCACATCTGCATCACCATGGCCGTGGCTGGGAAAGGGACCCCTTTCACCCACTTTTTCCATGGACAGTGTCCGCTGGAGAGATTCATTCAACAATCTGAAAACCAGTTAAATGGTCCGCTTCCGGTCGGCCAAAGATGAACTTGAGAGAAGCCCTACGTTGCATTCCTGTGCAGCGCCCGATCCTCTCCGGGGACCCCATAACGTCTAACCCAACAATGGGCTCACCGCCAACAGGCAAGCGAGGGTTCGGCCTCTGAAACCGTTATCGCACGCGTGCGAATGCAGCACTTACCAGCTGACGGTGAATCCACCTCAGATCACAAGCACCTGGTCGCTCCTCACCGAGGGGGACATTGTTCCAATGCAGAAATGGGCGAATTTTCCTCTGAATGCTTCACTACAAGATTCCAAAATCTATCTAGATTATGCAATTGTGGATTTACAATAAGGTGAAAATAACATCAGAAACTTCCACTATTGATCCGTATCACACGTTTTTGATGTATAAGAGTTTCGATGAAAAAGATACTCAAGGAAGGTGAGTAATTTTATAGCTAAAACAAAAAGCAATATTTAATGAGTCAGTCACGGGTAACTTAAAACATATTCAAATATTAATGGGCTCAATACGGAATTTGTTCAATGTGTGAATCGAAACATATTTTCATGAAAAACAAATCTCAAAACAATGTAATATATCATAACTTCTATCATATTTTCTGAAAAAATTAATAAAAATATCTTTGTATAGTAAAAACAAAACAAAACCTAGGTATGAAAGCTTGAAATAAATATGGTTAACATGTATTGGGGAACAAAATTAAGATAAGTAATAAATTAATAAATTTGATAATATGAAAGAGTTCATGTCTAATTTTTAATGATTTCTTAACATGGTAAATATAATTAAGAAATAATTCATAAATTAATGATTAAACATACATATAAACATCATACATCTTATCCATGCACGTAAAATTTTAAAGATCTTCCCACCTATAATATATTATTCATATAAACCAATTACGTACATTCATTATGTTGCAAAAAGTACCATCTCATAATCCAAATATGCATGAATTATTCTACTCAAATTTGTACAAAAAATTGTACACAAGAATACATATAATCATAAGAAATCCACATTGATTATTGAATACATGGAAAAGAAATTCCTACATTGACATGACTTCATGTCGGTTTATTTTGCATTTAACTTTTAATGATTTATAGACACATTAAATTTTAACTCCACAAATGAAATCCATAGTCATATGAATGATATCAATCAAAAACTGGTTTCTCTATATCATCGTCAAAATTAAATTTCAACGTCACTTTTATCTTATTAATTATATGCAATCATAGATATAAATGGACATATCAATTTAGATAAAGTTACAATGGTGCACGTACACGTCGATAGAATTCTAGATGTATATATGAATGTATTATTAAATGAAGATGCAAATGTAAACATAAACACATGTAGATAAACGCATATAGACACAAATATAAATATTGATAGAGAATAATATTTGTTTATACGTAGATAAATAGATAGGTTTAGATACAAATCTATCCAAACATATCAATAAATATCTATGTTTTTGTTTGTACATAGTTTTAAATTCATATATATTTATATACGTATTTTTTCTATCCAGGTCTCCGCATATGTCTAAATATACATTTTCATCTTGATTTACTGGTAAAATGATATGTATATCTACAACTCTACATAGAAATGTAGAGGTACACGTACATATAGATAGATTTGTAGATATATATAGAATACTATACATATGGTATTCAAATGTATATCTATAACTCCACATTTCAAATGTAAATACATCCATACATAACAATATAAATGATTGTAACGAATAAGATAAATCCGGGTATACACATAAATTTGACATCAAAAATTAAATTAAAAATAAAAAATCTAGATTCATATTATTCATCTGAATATTTATTTCAACTATTAAGTTTATGTATAATGGGTTTATAAATCATAAAAAATTTATCACGAAACGAACTTGAATGAAGTAAAGTGAATGTAGGAAATAAAATTGTCCATGGATTTACTTTTTAATGTTCAGAAATTTTGCTAATTTTTATTTTTATGTATATTATATGTCTGAATTTGTATATATTAGTGTATGAATATGTGGATGATGACTTGAAGATATTTTCACATAATGAATTCATAGCTTTGTTTAGTATGAATGCAATATGAGATAGTTTAAGATCTCGAATATTTAACTGTATGAATATGATCAAAGATGTTGATACTTATATTTAATCATAAAATGATGCGTGTTTTCTTACATACATCTGTTAATGATGAAATAATTGATCAATTTGCCATTAAATAATTTACATTATCAACCATCTTATGTTATGTCTTGTTCATATCATATTTCTTACTAATACATTCATCCCATGTTTAATTCTACGATTTATACGTAGATTGTTTTTATGATTACTATCCAAGGACATTTTTCTTAATTTTTTAACAGATGATGAGAGAGGTGATGATGTATCACAATTTTTTCAATCAGTTTTTCATCAAATGTTTTTCAATGTACGTGTTTTGTAAATGTTTCATTGAGCTCATTAATTTTGCAATATATTCTATCTTTCATGTGATTTATGTGCTAAATGTTGGAATTGTATTTATAAGACAATCACTCATCTTCCTTAAGGATCATTATCATGTAAACTCTTCTCTGTTACAAACGTGTGATATGGATCAATAGTGGAAGTTCTATGAAGTTGTTTCATTATACGTTGTTTGAAATCAAAAAGTACATACCGTACTAGATCATGCATTGATGTCCTCCTTATGTCAACACAATTCACCTAAAATTGGGTCCTTTCTATTTTAGGGTTTTTTGTCGAAGGGGATAGACTGGGAAAATCGCAACACTTAAAATTGCCGATAGTCTCAACTTAGCTCTTTGGAAGAGGCTTAATTACGATGTTGGACTTGAAACATGCATAGAATGACATGCTGAGCAGCACGCTAGCTGATGTGGCACATAAATCAATGAAGGTAAGCCCTTGTTACGAGTCCGCACGAGTCGAACTGCCCTGTGTGCGGTCTTTTTTCTTGTAAATTACTGGGGTACACAAGATTTCGGTGTTGTCAAAATCATCAGCTTAATTTTCCCAAAAGCAAAGTAATAATTTATGGAACCCATGGGCAAACTGAAATGATCTTTTTTTCGAATTCATGATCCAATTTGGTAAACTAGGTATTCGCCCGCTTTTGCATTGGAAAGATGTCCCCCTTGCGGAGGAGGGACCAGGTGCCTTTGACCGAGATGGACTCACCTTCAGCTGCTGAGTGCTGCATTCGCGCGCGTGCGAGAACGGTTTGCAAAATCATATGTTGGGCTCTCACGGCCGTTGGGGCGAAGTGGCGGTGTGCCCATTTTTGGGTCGTTTGCTTAGCGGATATCTGATAGGGTTCGGCGCTGCACGTAAGGCCAACGTTGTGCTTCTCTCGATGGACTTGGCCATATGAACCTCGAGAGGTGAAACGAAAGCCTGCGAACCAGGGTGACGGTTTAGATTGAAGAAAGAGTTCAGAAGACGGCTTCGATCGCGTCACCCGTCTTCAACGGGTCCAAGGTGCTCAAGATGCGTTAGTTGATGCAACACAGCCCGATCGAAAATGTCGCGGACATGCGTGGTTGAACGGAAGAGGGTAAAACAATGTTCACCCATTCCCAGCCACGGCGCATGACGCAGCCCACTATGATGCACTCGCAACGATGGCCCACCTAGTTCCCCCCTTTCCTCTCTCTTGCTGTGCCTGGTATGTCGTGCAAGGCGTGGTCGTGAAAATTCTCACGACCATGCCATTCCACGCGAGAACGAGCGCCATCGATGTAATAATTTCGACGATGGATTTTTCGGTGTGAGTTCAGACCGTCGTGAAAAGTTCGATCACGCGTTTTACTACCACGACCAGGCACTGCATGGGTCACTAGAACACAAGCGCTCTCCGTAAATCCCTCTTCCCTACTCCCACAGTATCGTGACCGTCGGAGTCATGAGACGATGGTCCAACGCAGGCATGCCCACAGAGCGCAGAACCAAACTCAACGCGAACAAGCCGGACCGGCCAGGCATGGCCTGCGCTGCACGACGGCGATCGAGCCATGATGGGGGCAATTACGGTGGTCAACCCTACGTACGGAAGCGAGACGAATATGATATGGTGTCCTCGATGCAAGGGACGAGAGGGAAAAGATTGGGGTTTGAGGATGTGCAGCACATGGGACAAATCCGTCTGCTTCGATATGTCGGAAGGACATGCATCATGTACGATGTTCAACAGCTGGCTGTGCCAATGGTGTGCAGGGTTCCACCACCTCTCAAGCTAAAAACAGAACGGCGGAAATCGTCTGAATCAATTTTCGTCTCAAGGGAAGAAAACACGCATATCTAAACGCAGACCTCGAAATGTGGCACATAACCAATGGATGCCACTAACTGCCCCCAGAGTCACAATGGGAAAAACAAACAGAAAACACCTATGTTGCACGCCATGCACATGCGACGTGCTGAAATCATGATACAAAGGGAAAACTATCACAAAATCCTTGAAAACAAAAGAACGATATTACATGGAGTCTTGTATGGTCGTCCAGGATTCCCTTTAAGTTAGGTTTTCCATGTGCTCGCACAAACATAAAACCCTAGAAGCATTACATTCATGTACAAAATTTTCACAAAATGCATTTCACACAAGGTTTTATATGAACTAAAATAATCAAATTTTGGTTCCCTTTTCAAATTTTCAACATAAAAACAACCTTTTAAATTTTGGCATGTAACCTTTCCATGAGCTCCACCCATAAAACCCACACATCACCCTCACTCTTATAAAGGAGTTTTGATTTCCAAAAGATGGATCAATCCTTGTCTCTAATTCACACAAGGGAACAATGATCCCAACTCTGTTTTGCCTCATTCAACAATGCATGCCATGCTGGGCCTTCGAAATATATACAACATTTAAAAAAATTGATTCAAATGCTATCTTTATGTGTTTCACACTAAGCCTTTCCATGGTTTCTAAACAATTTACGCCCAAGGAAATTCAATGTACTGAAAAATAATACCATAGTAAAACTCTATTCTACCATACTTGGCAAAGGGTACATGTAGGGATTACCGACGAAATCATATTGTGTGTATGCCATACCAGGCGATCGAAATAATCGTAACATCTTATCTGGCGTTCAGAAGAATAACACCCCCTTACCCACTAGCCTCAGAATATTAACATGCCATGACGCCAAAAAACACAACATGTCCACACTACATGTGATGCAACATCGATGTGCTGATGTCATCTATTTCTTTCAACATTCGCAAACCCCTCGAATGAGGGATTTGAGAATGTCTGTGGGAGGGGGTTGCGTATGGTTTGCATGGGGGGTCTGAGACTCCCCATGCATTGAAAAAGAACCTACTGGGCCCCGCTACCACAGGGCCCAACCGGAGCCCACACAAAAATAAAAATCCAAAAGCTCGAATGTGATATTGGTTAGTGTTTGAGTAAGGTTTGCACGTAAAATATTTGAAGTTATCAAGTTAGAAAAAAGAAACAGAACAAGCATTCTTGCTTGATCTAGAAAATGTTCGTTTTTTCTCAATCCTGACTCTTGCGTGAGAGTAAGAGTTGCGAGGGGTGTTGACATGCCCCACCTCGCTTCACTTGATCAGCAACGATGCCGCTTATCGAGCATGGTGAAGTGAGTGGGCAGGGCGATTTTGTTTTTTAAGTTACTGGGTACGGCATTAACATAACTTGTTCACGACGTGAGTCGTCACAAACCCCCTCACAGATTGCGTAGAAAGGTTATGCCCTTTGGCAAAACAAAGCCCTCATCAAAATACCGATGCCCATCACCCCTCTTAATTGAAAACATTGTGAAGACTATGAAATGAAAACAACATGATTTTTTACTAGAAATGAACAACACTGAATCACTACTACTAGATTTTTCATCCATGATGTTCTTTCCCACTTAGGATAATGCATAGAACATCACAAATCATCTCACATTGCACACAAAACAACCTCTTCATGATCCCTACTCCTTAATAAATGAGATTCGTTCTAACACTAAAAAACATGTTTAACCCCTTCCTTCAAACATCTATTCTAATCTTTAGATTAAGCAAAAACTATGTTGATTTTATGCTTTAACATGGCGTACACAATATTGCGTTTGTAAACTCAGCAACATTTTTACCATTCACTTTGTGAATCTATTGGATGCAACTTGGTTAGTGATATCCACATGGAAGAAAAACCTTCCACTATAGAGCATCCCTTAAGGGTGCGAGAATTGTTTAAAGGACAAGTCGGTGCATGATGATAGTGCATGGTTCTAGGAGCACACACTTACATATGACTATGCAACGATAAGGTCAGTTTGGCCACTTGATGACATGAAAAGCAACATGCAGCCTAAACACAAGGCTTGCACAACATCACCAAAATCATTCCTAAAGCTCGGACCCTTCGACCTTCATGGGTCATTCTTGCACAAGCTTTAGATGGGTCGCAATCAATGAACCTGATGTTACAACATGGTGACATCAACAATCCTAAGAAGATGGACATATGAGCAAGCAACCTTCAAGTGAAGTTTCACTTGAAGACGTGAAAAGCTCCCTCGAGGAGGAATCTTCCCCCTGAAGCAAGAAAGGTGACGGTCTCAACATAGAACTCAAGGAAGCTTCTAGTGGATGTCACCTTCTCCGCAATAAGGCAAATTTAGTAGCGGACCTAAATCACCTTGAGAAAGCTTCTTATTCTAGTAATCAACTTTTGAATACCTCAAGTATAGATTGTGAAGGTCTTGCCACTTCTCTATATCTTCATCTCCCGAGCATGTGCACTATCATTGCCTTTATCTCTAAAACAATCTCCAACACCACGAGCAAGGATCCATGCCCTTAGCACCATAGTTCTCTAGCAAGCTAATGGAGGTCCTTCTAAGACCCTTGTACACGTAACACTTTCATGCAAGCCCAAGTGGAGGATGAAGCTCGTGATCCGACAATGATCCTTATAAGCTTGGCAAGTTCTGCCAACTTGATCGGAGGCAAATGGCTCCAAGGTGCTCTTAGGCATGGTTAGGCCTACCAGCCTTGAAGGAGGATGTCCTGGAATTGTGAAGGCCTTTCATTGTTACCATGATGACTGTGCCGATACCCTAGCTTTGACAGCCTTGAGAGTTCAACAAGAGTTTTTAGGTATTTCAAGGCTAGTTGTTATGCTGAAGCATAGTGCTAAGCTCTTTGTTAAGCTTTTGTTTCTTTAACAATACTTTTATTTGTGAGAATATTCAACCCTATGCTTTTGCTTCCACTATTTTCTCAATGAAGTGAACAAGAAATGCTTCTTGGACACAAAAGATTCTATGGTAGCAATGCACCTCCTTGCTACACAAAAGCATGTAGTCACTTTGTCACCGCCCACTCAAGAAACATCAACTTAGTATCAGAGCATTGAACTTTATTTTGGGCCCGCATAGCAGCAAAAGTAACACATACAACAACTGTGCATATTGGTGAAGCAACTCTATATTGTCTTTGTATAAGCTTGAGGAGACAATGGCAATCGTCTCTCAACCATGGAGCGCAAATTCCCTTTGTGACGTTTTGATTGCACATGACAAGCACGTGAAGATATCGCGTCTGAAATTGAATACACATACTACAATTGTGGAGCTAAAAAGGGTATCACTAGCAACTCAATCATGGAGGGAAGATGAAGTTATTCTTTCCTCATGAGACATGGTGTAGACATTGGGCATGCAACTCAACCTACACCTATGAAAGACAAAAACAGGAGGATGGAAAAAGAAAACATTAGTGCTCATGCGACACCATCTCATCATCTATCCAAGCATTCAAATCTGTCCATGAGCACAAGAGACATTCCTTATGTGAATAGGCCAGCTTGAGGCACAAAACAAACAAGGCACTTGATTGAACAAGTGTTACGCATACTTCAAAAAATAATAGTACATCAAGCACCTGAGCATGGAGCATACGTATCAAACGTTTTGTTGGTGGATACATTGTCCATGAGCCATGTAGAAGCACTAAGCGAGAAGCGGATGTGGAACCACTTCACACGCAAGGTTGATGTTCCACTTACAAAATGAGCAAGAGTAACATGGAAGAGAAGAAATTTAGGTAAGCATCACTCGTCGTGCGACAAACAATTGCTCACCAAGTAAAACAAATGATATGACTATAGAGAGACATGCCAAATCCATTCATGGCTTGATAGCCACAATCTACATTGATGATGCCACCCATCACATGTTTTCAATGGTGCTCTGTACGGTTCCCTTCACTAACTACACATATGAAGGAGTTACCAGGTATCGAGGATAATGTGGCCAAAGAAATCGTGTCATAGGACAATGTCCTCCATAAGAAAACTAGAGAAAGCATATCAAATCGTTCAAGCAAAGTGTGTTTGTACATGCTTGATGTGAAAGGGATCTTAAGCTAACAACAACAATATATTTCTGTGGAAAGCACAAGTATGTCAAACTTGTGAAGCTCTCACAACAAGCCACAAGCAAAAGCACAAAATACGAAAGAGCTTAATAGATCAAAGAATATTAGAATGAATACTGTGGAACCAACAACATGTGAGAAATAGCGATACAGATCACAACCCTTTGCAGTGCTACTCTCAGACCAAAACAAGGTTGAGTGTCTCTAGAGCAACTAATTTTTAACTTTCCACATCCACACTGCCCATTATTAGCTACACATTGCATAGTAGAGGATGCAAAAGAAGAGGAGGAGAAGAAAGAAGGGGAGCATCTAAGACAAAAGGAAAGGAGGCGTTGTGAAGGGAGACGAGTTCCTTTGGCAACAAGCGTCACCAACATGCACCATTGAAAATAAAAAGATATAGTTGGTTATGTGTTCAAGGCTCTTGGCAGTAGCTCACAGCAAGCGTAACGCCACACAACACACATAATGGTCTTAAAGTTGTCCATGAAACAATGATCCAACAATAACCTGTATAAGCATCTCCATCTCGACCTTTACAAGAGGAAGAAAAAGGATGGAGAAGATATCCATGAATTCATAAGAGGTCCACATCCTTTTTGGTGAGGATGTAATATATCACTGTTGAGACTAGACACCCATTTTTATTGATAAGTTAGAAGCAATCTTTGAATCGTCACCATCACAGTGGCTTTGAAGACACTATACAAGCCAGTAGTAACACTAATGATCAGAGCAACACTGTGTGGGCAAGAAGGGGCATGTCGTGTCGAACAAGAAATGAAAAATTGACAAGGTTCTTGTTCTTTTGACACATGGTTTGAATAAGCTCACATCTTTGGTGGTGGCATGCTTCATTTGCGTCGAGTTTGTAGGAAACTCCACAAACACCACCTCCTAACACATTGCATGCGTGATGGAGTTCCACTCAATGGACAATGTGCATCTCATGTTTGCAAGTGGTTACTATTAGCTCACCTCATGTAGTTTACATGCGTGTTAGAGCAATGATTCAAGTCAAACATTGCTACCGTGTCAGCATGTGGCTATTTAGGAGAAGCCAACATACAAGCTCCAGGTACATTGACAGAGGGTCGGAATAAGAGGATGTGGCTTATTGGCAGCTGTAGATTAGCTCACTACTAATGGAATTAAGGTGAAAGGGAATCAAAGGCAAAGTCAATTTTTATATACTTTTAATGTGTTTCTTGTAAGTAAAAATCATCTTGTATAAAATCAATTGGAAACAAGAGAAATTTAAACACAAACAGTTGGTGTTAGAGTAAAGAAAAGGCAAAGAGCCTCACACAAGCAAGTCCAAATGTTTCATGACATAATGGATAAATCAAATTTAAGGTTCAAAATTCCATGGTTGCGTAAATTAGAAGGGTGCTATATGATTACTTAGAGCAAGTGTTGATCCAAGGAGAATGTATCACAAAAGGAAAACTTGCACAATGAACATTTCCATTAGCGAGAGGGATTCAATTTGTACAACCTAAGACTTTGTAACATCAACACAAAAGGATGCATTTCACATTCAAGGAGGATCTTTCCTTCATCCACTACCCGAGTGATTCAAAACTTGTGAGCACATTAGCATACGAGCACACTGACATCACCCAAAGCTATAAATGTTTTGAAATTAACTCTAAGTAAGCCCTCTACTAATAGCTTTGTCACATCAATGCCTTATGAGATATTGAATGTAGGGGTAAAGAAGATGAAAGGTTTTAGGCAAGCCATTGAAGGAACACTCACTATAGGGAATTGGAAAACAGAAAACATCCTTCTAAAGTGGCACGAAAGTTGGATTCATATTCCATGGTTGCTGTAAACCCACATCGTTCACGTGGCATGCATGACAAACGATGTTCGACAAGTAAAATAGTTATGGATTTGCACTTCCATCAAGTGTGTACAACTAGTAACAAAGGCTTGAGCACCATGAGAATGATTAAAACCATCATTAATGAGAGAAAGGAGTTTGAAGGGCATGATAAGATCTTCAGAAAATCTCATACCTTACCTCGAGCATCTATGTTTGTAGCATTGTGAGGCAAAAAGGGATAGCATTTGATGAATACAAAAGGAACTCATGTGCTCTCTTCACTTTGGCTTTTTCAGCTGAGCAAGAAATGTTAAAGGATGGCTTTGTTTCACCATCGGCAACATAGTGGCATTATGAAATTGCAGAAACACCCTTAGAATAATGGGTTTCTACAAAGATGCTTAGCAGCTTTCATCTCAATTACTTTCACAAAAGTGAATTTGACCACTTTTAGGCCACATTTTTAGCGTAATCATTAAATGACATCATTCACATCATCGATAACCGTCGACATTGAAGAGCTACGTTAGCTTCACTAAAACTACATGTCCAAAGTATTGAGAGGATTTCAAAGCCAATTAGAGCAACTTCAAGATTTTCCATAGAAGTAGCTCACTTTTATGCTAAGTTGGGACTATAATAGGTAAGGATAAGGTTCCTGAAAAGATTCACACGTTGTTTAAAGACGAAAGAAAAAGCTACTTAAAGGAGTTATTGGGCAATTTTGCAACAAACAATGAGGAAACATCATTCCATTCTGCTAGCAAAACAAAACATCCAAAAAATAGAAAAATTGAATTTTATTGCTAAAATAAACGAGAACAAATCCAAGTGAATGGTAGCGCAACAATAGCTTGTTCAACAAGGAAGGAGAAGTCTGAATTGGACCATACTAGCTCACCACAATGGTGATGTGAACAAATGCAAGCAATCACGACAACATGCTTCACCACAACAGGGCCCCTTGTACGACGATAGCCTTGACCGCATCAAAGCCATGTCGTGATAGTAGGGCACCTCACAAAGCCCCAATACGACATTGGATTGTGATAGGGTGGCCCTCATTACCTACATCACGTGCTCACCCCAGTAAACCCAAAAGGCATGGTACAAAATATGAAAGAAGAAAAAGAACATTTGTGTGTGCTTTCATTCCAACATGCTACCCCCTCACCATAAGAAGTTGGCAAGAAAAACTAGGCCAAAAGAACTAAAGAATGTACGTGCCAATAAAAGAGAAAATAATCTTAGGATAGATGAGGAGCAAGCCAACTCCTGGGTCACTTGGTGAGAAGAAGCAAATGATCAGAGAGCCCACCACCATAAGCAACATCTATCAAGAAACGCAATCAGCGATCATGATGGCAAGTATAGTAAATGCAAAAATTGAAGTGACGGTGAATGTGCAACAAGATAAAACTATTTCGTACGAGAGCACCTTGCTTAGAGCACCAAGCTACATAAATGTTGAAGAATGACTTGTGAGGTAAGAAGGGCACTTGATCTACCCTCTTAATAATGAATAACGTCCATAGAAGTACTTAAGCTACATCTCTTCGTCAAATGAGTAGATAGAAGCACTACAAGAGTTACACGCAAAACGTATAGGGAGTATTGTTATGAGGGCTAGATTAATGGCTAAACATAACAAACATTAGTAAATTTTCAAAATCAGTACTTACATTGTCTGTCTTAACACCGGTCTCAACAGGTGGTCCTTTAATTGCCCTCACAATGTTTTTACCACTTGATACTAGAGAATATTAACCTCGTGCATGACGGGCAAAATACATGTCACTTATGTTTTGTTTCATGCATGATAAATTATAAACGATGACATGGAAACGATTTTTGCAAATAATCGTAGCTTTCAATGTAGCAACAACAACAAAGAGTCCGAAGCCTGGCAACATAACCTAAGAAAAAGTGGTTCTCGATTTCTTTGAGCTCTAACGTCGGTAGAGAAATGTGAATGCAGTGCCTCCATGCGAGTGAAACAAGAAGGACCAACCATGTGTTTAAAATTCCCTCATAACCTCGTTACTTCTGGAGAACCCACTCAATGATGGTTTATAAGCATTGTAATCATTGCCACAAGCAGGGAGGGGAAGAATTGGATTGCGTATAAATTGTGTTGAATTTTTACTTAAGCATGGTGTAGATGGCATTCCAATCCAAGAATCTGAGAGATTTGTACAATTTTTATTATGGATGTAATAATTGTGTCTTGACTAACAATTTTTACATGGAAACACAACATTTTCCTTGCAGAATAGCCATAAAGGGTGTGAAAAGAGCTTTTAGGACAAGTAGTAGCATGATAAGTGCACATGCTTGTAGGAGGAGACAACTGCACAACATTAAGAAGGCAATCCTTATACGAGGGCTTGATGATGAAACAACATGGAATATGTGGCCTTAAGGAGCGGCCTTCAAAAGAACATCTCAATCATACATGAAGCTTAAATCCTAAAATCTTTATGGGTCAATCTGGTGCGTTCTTATGGTGGATCCTCAGTAACAAACCTTTCATTCCAAGATGGTGAAATCAATGATATTGAGAGTAACAAATAATGAGAAACAACCTCCAGGTGAATTTTCACCTAAAGACATGACGAGGCTTCATCAAGACATAACCTTCCCTCTAGATCAAAAATGGTGCCAATACTAGCCCAAACGTGAAGGGAGCTTCATCTTCTGGAAGCTTTTTCATTGTAAGGGATATGGGGCATAAATCCTTAACTGCTTAAAGGAAGTTTCTTGTTTATGTGTTTCAGTTGGAAGGACCTCAAGGATATAAGGCAAAGGTCGTGCCACTTCTTAGTATCTCTGGCATCCCAGCATCCCTACTACCATCATCAGGATCTTTATCAAGAATTACAACATCATGTACCAAGATCCACTACATAGCACCTTATTTCCTAATCAAGAAACATAAGGTAACTCGTAGACCCTTGCACTAGTGGCACTGCTGTTCTAGCTTGAGTAAAGGAAGATGCAGGTTATCTTCTGAGATCTGTGTCAACCTTAGTCATTTTGATGGCATGGAAGGAGGTCATTCACTACAAGCCCCATGTATGCCTTACAAGACCTCGAAGCATGCAAGGAGGACACCATGACATCTGAAAGGCATGTAATTGTTACGAAATTGGTTAATCTAAGACCCTGGGTTTTACAACCTCGATAGCTTAGAAAGGCATTTCATCAAAGATTACGGCCACGAGCTATGTGATAGCAAAAATACTAGGTTATTTGTTAATTATCTTCCTCAGAAAATATCTTTACTTATAAGTTTCAAATCTTTGCTTTTGCTTTTGCTTGTTTCTTAAACAAGCATGCAAGTAATGCTTGTGAGTCAAATAATACTACTCTTCCAAGACACCTTGCTACACAAGGGCATGTAATGACTAAATCACTAACCGCTAAACAACTCTCAACAATAATGATGAAAAAGTTTTACCCTTCCAATATGCTAAAGGAAAAAAGTAAGAATTTCCTTTCATTTGTTTCTTCCACACAATCAAAAGACAAAATTTTCAAGGAAACATGCTATGGAAAGGATATGTAGCATTTCTTATTAAAACCTGAATAGATGGATATTTCATGAATGATTGGAATATTTGAATCATTTCATGTCCATTATGTTTATTTTATTCAATGAATTAAAACAGTTCATAATGAAAAAAAATCATTTGGGATTTTTTGAAAACACAAATATGTTTCCAAAATTAAATGTATTTCCATTGTTTTTTCATTATATCCTCCAAAGTATTCTAAAAATATGATGACACACAAAACGTAGACCGTGGTTTTGAGAACGTTTTGTAATTCTCTCAAAAACGTTCTTTTCTTTAAAAAAAGGTGGACGCTACATAAATAAAAAATGAACACACTTCACAAGCACTAATAAAATTCAATTGAATTCAAAATAATCAAGAAAACATTCTATCCAATAACTTCATTCTATGTGGTGTACTCAAGATTGTGATTCATTAAGTTCTTTATGAAATATGGGAGGAAATACATTGTTGATTTACATTGGAAATTTCTTCAAATATGCATATTTTAATGCAATGATTGTATTGATTTTATTTGCATTTAATTCTTTCCAAATAAACTGAAAATCCAATTTTTTTCGTTCTCTCATGATAATGTTTCTTCGTTTCCATAAGAAAATTGTTTCCCATAGTTTTAAAATTTCATGAACAAAAAAATACAAAGGTTTATAGTGTACAATCATCCCTGATGAATTCATTCATCTCATGTTAAATCTATTGATGTATTCTCAATGTTTCCTCATAGAAACTGGAAGATCCAAAACAATTGGTTTTGAAGTCACATCATAGAAGTTTATGTTTAATTCTTAAACCTTCCCTCATTTTATTTTTCCTTTACCAAATCAATGTTTGAAATGCAATTTTGAGAATGTGTTCTCTCTGGAATTTAAGTTTTAATGTGTGGAGAGAATAGTTGTAAGAGAAAGATAATTTTGGAGAAGTTTGAAAACAAGGATGAAAATACAAGTTGTCAAGTTAATGATAATGAGCAATGTATAGGGTATTTATAATCTCTGGCCAACTACTCTTGTCCTAGCCTAGTACTCTCCTAGCTTCCTCTAAGAAGGTGCTTACTCATGAACCCAGTGCTTTCCTTGCATGTGGACGTGGTGCTCTACTTGCACCTAATGCCCAGTGCGAGGAGGGCTCAACCGTCAATTGTCCACATTGACGGTCCTTCTTGTTTCTCAATGGGGTCGCCACGTTGACTTGACACCTCTCTGCAATGGGTGTGGTTGTCCTGTTGCATACGTTATCGGTGGTATTGCGGTCGTCTCACGATTCGTGCCACTTGAACCACTTCCACGGTTGACCACACACGTTTTCAAGAACCCGCCATTGAGACAAACCCCTTGGCGTATAGCGTATGCGATTTCCTGCCTGTTGAGAGGGCAAAGCCATTCGCACGCGGCATGTTCAGACCACCTTGTCGGGGTTGTACACAAAATGGCCCCCTTAGCACAAACGTGACCCTTATGTCAGTGCTCGCTTGAGCGCTTGCTCCTCCTTGCTACTCACAGTCGCGGTTGCGCGGAGTCGAGCTTGCGTACGAGCCATCTTTTTGAAAAAAAATAAAATGGCCCAGATGCCCATGAAACTCAGTTAAGGCCCTATGTATGCCATAATAGATGGGCTCCTTATTACAACGGTCATATGTATTGATGTTTTGGCTATAATAAACTCTTTTAAAATTCTTTTCATGTATTTTTCATGGTTTTTTATTATTTTACATCTCCAAATCAATGTTGGAATTTTTGTAGTTTGGTACCAATGAGATTAATTTCTTGTTATTCTTTAAATAATTTATTCTCATATTTTTATTCCACTATTTTTCGATAAAAAAACTTATTTTAATTTGGGTATACTTGTATTTTTGCAGTCATTATTTTTTTTTCAATTGATCATGCAGTTCACCCGTTGTTTCCATCATTAGAATCATATGTAAGACATGATGGTTTTGCTTAGTCGGACATGATGGTAGAGGTGATGATTTTGTATGCTTTTGTGGTGGCTTGTGTATCGTTGTGGACTTACATGAGTGTCCCATTTTGCGCTGAGTTACTCCTTCATATGCCTATTATCTATTGGATTTTTGCAAGATTCCTTTGCCTAATCTTTTTGTACCTAGAAACTTCTTCTTTTGTTGAACACCTTTTGTAAAGGTGAATGGTATCATGAAAATTTGTCAATATAGAGTGTTTTGGTTATTTGCTTAAATTTTCCAGGATCCGTTCCAATTTTTGATTGTGTCTCTTGAAGAAAATGATAACGATGCGACATCACGTGTTTCTTAACTCGAACATTTAGGATTCCATTTTTTCGTGTCTTTTGTTTATGCATCTGTATACATGCACTTTTAAAATCTAATATGTAAATGTTAATTAAATTTTTTTTGTACATGAAATAATAATTTTGCGATCCCCCAACATGTCTTTTGCTTTGAAAACTCATCATGTTCATTGTGTATGTTTTTCTTTCTGCTTTGGTTTGTGTTTTTCTGATTTTTCAGAAAAAATGGTGAATTTTCCTTTTTTAGAGGCGAGTTTCCTTGTTATTCTGTTTAAAACAAGGCCTTAATTCATAAGTCGTCAAATTTGAGATTATGATAGGCTTGGAGCTCATCTCGTTGAAGGGGATTTCGATAGGATCCAAAATAAAATTCGACATGTATTTACTTATTCCAAATAACTTTGGAATCTTCTTTTCTGAACCATGGGATTCTGGGAGGACACATGATTGAAATATCGATTGCATTGAAATGGGTATCACAGTAATGGAGTCAGCCTTCAGTAATAGAGATGTGTAATCTTTCCTGGATGTTCCTGAATATGTACGTGATGACGGAAAAGATGATGTCGTGGGATTTCAGCATTCCAAATTTTATTGGGTCTGATTCGACCCGTCGGCGACCCTACATGCCGCCTTCATGCATGGAAAGGACAAACGGAGACGAATATCTTTGCTGAACAGCTCGGCATAAACGGTTGATCATCACGTGAGTCACGTCAGCGCTGACAAAAAGACATGGCCTTCGGATCCTCTTCAAACCGAGGTAGATTGCGTAGAGGTTGGTTCGCGTAAAGACGCCCGTTGAATCGCTTTCAACTGATTATTTTAGGCAGGGGAATCGGACAAAGACCTCCAGCAATGTACTCCTTCGGCGAGAGCCTCTGAAAACGCATCTTGCCCCCCGCAGAATCGGACCTGTGATCACGTGGGGCAAACTTCAAGACGAACCGAACGGGCAAGTACGTCCTAGAAACTATGTTTTCTCGAAAAAGTCTGTCCGCTCTAGCTCGGGACGCATCCTAGTTAACGAGAACCGCTGTCCTCCGAAATTTCACTCCCATCACACTTCACTGTTAGTCTTGATATGAGGAATGGAGGTTTGCGGACAAACCAGGTCCACTTTGAACATCACATTAGGCCACAGAAAAATGCTTTCTAAGAGCAAACCAGCAACTCAGTCGACATGCATCAGATCACTTTGCTTTCCTTTATAAAACAAAGAAACGAAATTTAACCAGCTTTCCAGTGTCCAATGGTGTACCAACCTCTATCATTAATTGAGGATATCAAAGTCCACCATGTAAGGCGCTTTTCCAAGGTCCCCTCATTGAAAAACGCGTCTAAACGCTCTTACCATCAACTATTTATCATTTATTATGGTGCAAGAAAACACGTCGGATGATGCTCTTCAGCAAGTAAATTTTTTGAAATCAAAACCATCAAAAGTTATTCACAAATGAAGTGCGTCGCCTTTCAAACAAGACAAAGTGCGAGATAACTTGCCTTCATCGACCATGTGACAATACGTATGGGCGCACAATGAGATTTGGGAAAGAAAAATGATACCCCTTTACCTTAATGTCCTGCACATTCCCTTCGAAAATGGAGATATTTACAATTCAGATAGATCTTTAACTTGTAAAACTGTTACAAGTTCCACTACCATATCAAACATTCTACACTCAAAACATGTTCATTTTCAGCAATTTTCCTACACAACTAGACTTTCCATGGAAGAGCCAGATATCACATTCATATCAGCTTCTCAAACATATGTATTCCATATCCTTTTGTCAACATCTCAGTACCAGGAAACAACATGTCCTTTTTCACTCATGGAAGTGTTGCCTACGTTGTGATTGCTCGAGTTTACCCACGTCCCTATCCAAGTCAATGAAGGATTCCAAAGTGCATCTAATGTTGCTTTTAAAACATAATGAGCATGTGCACATCACAAGAATAAGCATGATTTCGTGCAAATCCATGTTAAAATAGAGGAGAAAACAACATCCAATCTTTATTCCCAAGATTAATGTAAAATAACCGCTATTTCACCCTTAGCTTAAAAAAATCTCCATGCAAGATTTGAAAAGGCTCAACTCCGTATTTGATGAAAGGGAACTCCAAGGTTCCGCAGGAACAAGGTCGAGGAGGTACCCACACCTCGCTAAAGCCATCATGAAACAGCACTAGGCTGTTTTTGGAATAACTTGTGAACCCAAAACAAAAGCCCTCCAAAAGTGTAGTGTAAGGAGGAGTAGCGAATGGTCGCCTCAGCCCTTTAGGCTGAGACGAACCGCGCCACAAATGGACGTAGTCGTCATAGGGCGTTTTTGCAAAACATGCATCTTAACCCTAATCGTTCCACGTGGCATTGCCATGCTGGAACAGGACCCTAACGTCAAGCTAGGAGTGGAGGAGGAGTGACGCAATGGATTTTCCATCGCGACACTCCTTTCACTTGGAATCCGACCACGGACATTTTCCGGCCTGAAGTCGAACGAGACTCTAACCTATTATACTTTTTTGGGCTTTGGCTCCTCGAAACTTCAAGCTCAAGTACCCGAAGCACCAGATAATTATTTATAGACCATTTTTAACCGGAAAAATGGTCCGTACGCTACACATCAACCCCTGAATCTTATATGTTGAAACGTTTACTCCAGCCTTTTCATTTTTTAAGGAATGGTACAGGAAAAAAAATCAATTCGAATTCCATAATTTAAATTTCAAACCTTTCAACTAATAGATTATGTAACACTTAGGGCAAAGTATGGTGATGAAAAAACATCCTATAAGGAAAATAAGGTGTTAACGGGAGTTTAATGTACATGGTGAATAAATCCATTTTAGAAGTGATTTTGGTTTAGAATTTGAGTAGGTTTCATGTCATGAAGAGTGTCGAAGTTGAAAAGCGCATATGCACAAGTGTATGAAAAGAAATTAGGCACACTTGGGTACTGGAAGCTTGAATCGGGTAATGCCCATGATTGAGTGGCTGCTTTCAGAAACTCCTCCCAAAACTCATAAAGCAAAGGTTTTGAAGAGAGTGAGAAACTTCTTTATGAGACTTTAAACGCATGGAGATCAACAAAATAATATGGGAAGATTGATATGGTTTGTTATTTCATCATTTCTTGGAAGTCTTCAAAATTAAAACATCCTTCTTGAAACAAACATCGGACGTTAGTGGAAATCTTAGAAATGTTCTCTCTCAATCAATGTAAAGATATGGAAGGAATTAAACGATGAAAATTTTATTGAAAGAAAGGAATACCCTTGTATAAAGCTATGGACTGAGCACGTCAAGTGTGTTCTAGCATATTGTAAGACACCCGTTGTTGTTAACCACACTACATGTTAAGGAGCTCATAAACAACCCTTCATTTGTGAAATGGCACCAAAATGATGTTTGATGTGACATATCCCTAAAAAGGACAAGGAACTACATTCATTTCATCAAAGTCCTAAGGTATCCTTGGTCACATATGGCAAGAATATTTCTAATCCATAAGGGTGGCTGAGGTATTTCTCTACTAGGGGAAAAATCTCTTGGGGCTTGGTACATTTGGAGGCGATTGATCTAACACAAGGGTTAGACAACCATTATAGCAAGTATGAAAATCTTTGCAACAATGAGTGTCCATATCTTCTCGATGATGAATGCTTCCAACATGACACAATAAGAATTGCAAATTCCCGTCTTTATTACTAGTCACTTTTAAGCAGAGTCTTACATGATAACCTTTCTTACAATTGATGTTTGTCTGATTGTTGTTGGCATCTCTCATCATTGTTGCCTGATTTTTTCCAAGTGTCTTGCATGACTCATCTTGTGTACGTGCTAAAAATGACTTGCCAACAATTATGAAATGATAGTATTTTTCTTGACTTTGCAAATCTAGCGCACACGTGGGTGCTCTGACGTAAAACACCTCAAATGGTATACTAAAAATTGTTGCACATCATGGAGAATGGTATGCAAGGATGGCAGGTGATAGCTTGATATCCAAGTAATTCAATGTGTCTAGTATGGGGTTCAAAGAAGTTTTCTGAAATTATGATTGGCTTGCTTTCTTTCTTTGTCCATTTAAGAAGGGCAGGAACACGATGTCTCAATATGACTATCATAGAGAGCCATCAACCTTCACCAAAGTGTATGAGGAAATCTTCCATCATTATAGTGATGGTCGATGAGGGAATACCCTTCATTCAGACACAGATATTGACAAGCAACCTTTCTTCCCTCTATGGTTCCTTCAGTTGTGGCCAAGATGAAGTGCGATATTGTCAAGAGTAGACAACCATTAAAAAAACTACCACAAACCCCTTCGTTATGATGGGAAAGCAAATTATGATGCTTACAATGATTTGCAACCATGGTTACATTACACAAGAAAGTAGATCAAGAAAATTGGAGGGTTTGTTTATTCGTGTTTAAAGCATTAGCACGCATCATGACGTTTTGATGTTTTATTTCATCTACTTCCACTAATAAATACTTTGAAACGTTTATGATCATCTAGTCCTTGTCAAATTTTCCACATGGGTGGATGTCATGGCACTCCTGTGACGGAACAAGTTCCAATCTTGTGTTCAGTTTTAAAACAAAATGAAGAATGAAACACTACCACAATGAGGGTTTGATGAACCAAACTTGGTCTTTGGCTATGCACCAAAACCTTTCATTACCCCTTGTAATAAATTGCCAAAGTTAGTGGTCTCATCTAACATGTAGTGTTTTCATCGTTGCTTTCGATTCTGGACATTATCTGCGGGAGTTTGTAAGATTTGTCTTCTTGATTTAGTATTAATTTTTGTAGTTGGTGCATTTTTCCTATAGATGGCTCATATGTGCTGTTGGTTGAGATGATGTCAGATTGTAGTTATCGTTTCACATGATAAACTCCTAGTCTTTTAAGGAACAAAATCAGGTTCTCAACATGTGCACGCATGTAAGGAAATATTTTGTACAACACAACGTTCTTTCCCAGAGTATATTTGACATGTATGTAACTTGTTATTGCCCCCTACGTATATCTTATAAGAAAACTGATTTGATTGACTTACTGGAAATATTTATGTCAATGATATAATCCATCATCAGATCTTCTATGTATGAAGCCAACACTTATGGGAGAGTGTTTCTAATGGGATTGTACACATTTTACTTTCTTTCTCACCAAATCAACTCGGTGGTTGAATGCATGACACCCAAGATAGGCAGCATTACTTTGGCATAGTTACATGTAAATGGACTATAGTGGTTATACTACCACACAAACACATAGAAATCTTGGAAATTAGTTAAGTTTTGCCAATCAAGGACTGTTGGCACATATTTTTAAATTCATCTTGATTTGTCCACCCTTGATGATGTGGCCCAAAGTCTCAATTCAAGGAGAACCAAAGTCACGATGAAACATTTTTCCAGAAACAAAACCCTCCTATTAACTTCGTGATTCCTTTTTGCTTCCCTAACATGCAAATCTTACCAAGGCTAAAATCATTTTGTATGGAAGGAATACATTGTTGATTTTCAACATGAATGGTCTCTAAGAAATGTTTTCAAATTTCACGAAGATAAAGTACAAGTGTTTGTATCAAGTGCGTAATGCAAATCACTTGGTGTCCTTAAAAATCATGAAAATCAAACATGAACGGCTCCATATCTAAAACACAAAGAAATGAATCTCATCATAGTTGGTCTGAAAGTCATTTTTTTGTAGAAGAGGGTATTGGTTCTTCATGGTGATTCTATTCAGTCCACAATAATGAAATCACATACACATTAAATTGGTCATACTTAATATAACAACACTCAGTATGCATAGGCTTACATGAATGAAAGGATAATATGTTTGAAAGATTCTGAACGAGGAAGATTCATAGCCCAGCTAGCCCGTGGTTGCCCATTTCAAAAGTCCTTTTGATACATATTCTATGATCTTGCTATATCTTGTTATAGTGGTCAATACTACATTGTAGAGGTAACCCGAGAGGAAATGTTTCAATAAAACCCCTTCAAATTTATTGAGCGGTTGAAAATCCTCTTCGACAACTACGAATTATACCAGTTTTGAGGCATTTGATGTACTTTATTCAATCACTTCAATCATTAGGATTTCCCCTCTTTACTTTGTTTTGTGTGTTTTTATTGTTAATCACATGCACACGTACACAAACACACACACACACACACATACACACACACACACAAATACAAAAACTATCTATTTACACATTGGACATACAGCTTCCATACCCAAAAAATATTAAGAAAATTATTGAACTCGGATGGAAAATCTATGTATACAATCCAATCAAATGAAAGAAATAAAAGTTATGTGTTTCATCCCTCATAAAATTTCTAGGAGCTTTGAAGATGGAGTGCCAATTCTTGCACAAATGTGTATTAGAGCATATCAATTATACATATCACATGTCTTGTGCTTAGAATTCAGGGAGTGCCAACATGCTACTAACATTGTGCCAAAACATCTAGTGCATTGTTGATGAGCACCTAAAAGAACCAAAATATATAGTGCATTGTTGATGAGCACCTAGAAGAACCTCGTCCCTTAGATTCATCGTGTTAAAAGAAACCGATCTGTGAGATAGCTTCACGTTTGCCTCAACCGTAAAGACATTCCTCCTTAACTTCCATTGGAGCAAAACCTTGATGTTGATTTATACAACTGCTAAGCAAAGACAAATACAACATTTTTTGGTGAAGTCATCTTCATTTCAAATAGGTACAATACCCATATAAACTGAAGTATTACAACCTTAACTGTGAAAAGTGCAACGAACACCTTATCAAGTGTACGGATCCTATCATTCATTCATTCCCTTGACTATCCCATTCATCTATGAGAGACAGTTTCATCTACACAAACACACACACAGACACACACACACACAAACACACACACACACACACACACACATACACACACACACACACACACACACACACACAAAAACACACACAGAGCCACCCACGCAGGTGCTGTCACAACACAAGTACTAGAGAAGCACGGATATTGTGCATGCCTTGCTTTGCAAGAGCAGTGGAGAAATAACAAATGGAGTTAGCGACACCTCAATAGGAGCGCGCCTTAAGAGCCACACTCCGTCACCCCCCATGAGCGAGGTGCTCATAGGGAAAATGGATATTGTCAAACATGTTCCAAAACTAGCTCAAGAGCACAAAGTATTTCATGCATATGAAGAAGAGGAAAACAGGGGGAAAATACTATATATTTAAACATCACCTTTGATGATTTCTTATTGATGTAATGTGTGCTCCACCATGAAAGATTGGCATTGTAGGAGCTCAAATTATGCATGATAGTTCTAATTCAACTTGCAATAAAAGCTAAGGAAACTGTAGTTGGTGTCAGCATATGATACCAAAAAAACTTCATCTCCTCAAGAAATACAATGCTAATGGTTCAAAACATGAGAGAAATCACATGAGTCGTTGATCTAGCTTCAATCGTTTCCTGTTACCATTAGATTTCCTTACGATTAGAGCACCAAAGTTGAGCTTTGTCTGAAAAGTATTATGGTGCATGGTTCTTCTTACTTCAATCATTTGGGACCACAAAACCATTTAGATAAATTGCCAAACTCATCATAAACATCCTAAATATTGTTCCATTTGTATTTGTGGGGTTGAATGGATCAAGAAACTTTACTTGACTTTTGCGTTCAATGCACACTCATTTTGTCCTCTTGGTGAGAATTTCTACTCGCACACTTGAATTGTAAAGCTATTGCATTGTTTTCGTTAGTTGTTGGAGTAGATGGTTGTTGAGGCTCTTAGATCTTGACAGCTTATGGTACAAGTTTTCATTTATGGAAGCCTTTCGGCCCATACCTCCTCCTAGAGCGTCGAATGTCATCCATACAACCATCAACAAAGGCAAGGACTCCACTAAACCCGACAATCTTCAATGGATTGGCCTTCATTATCATCCATGCCATGCCATGTCCAAAAACATCTGCCTCTTCCCCAACATCGGCTGGTTGGGGAGTGTTGTAGATAACTTGCTATTGTAACACTTTTAATGAATTGTTCACACAACAATAATTTCTTCTTTTCTGGAGAAATTTGTTGTTCATGTTACTTGTCATAAAATTTTCAAGATTATGGAAAATAGAGATCCTTACAAGATGTTGTTGAGGTTGTTGTATCAGATTAAAGTATCTGGATATACCTCTTCATCTTTGCACTCGAATGCTAAGTAGTATGTAGAGAGAAACGTATATGTTCAACATGAAAAAGTTACAAGGAAGAAGACACTTTACAAAGAACGAAACTTGCAAAATTTGTAAGTACAAACATATGCAATTTGATGAAAAGTGTCAGATTTACGCAGCACATACACACAAATGTGGAGAAAATAAGGAGGCATATTTAGGGTCTTTGATGCTCAAGTAAAATGGCACGTGCTATGCCACAAAATGAGTGAGTCTCAATCACGTTGATGAACCATGTGTGATGTCATTTGCACACATCACTAGCTCACATTGGGTGCAATCGTTGGTGATTATGGCTAGGATGTTTTTCTCATTGAGTTGTTTGTTTTTTATCAGACTTCTTCTCGTTTGCTACATGTTCATCAAACTCTTGAACCAAGCTTGAGTTATGAGTTGCTCGATTACTAGGGACAACATTTTTTTGTACCAAAACTGTTTTATTCTAACTCTGAATTAGATAATTCAATGTGCATATTACATTGATGCATTTACTTTTGTAGAATAACAATGATGTTATTTCTCATTAAGCGGGTTCTCAAATACGTTACATCTTGTTTACCCTCTATGTGGGGCAAGATTGATTTTCAAAATTGGCAAATGTCTAGTCTTTTGTTGAAAATATTCAGTTTGCACAAAACTTGGTATTTAAACATAGCTTGTGAACATAGTTTTTATGCATGATATCATCATATTCAGTTTCATGAAGAAGAAAAAGCACCTTCCTTTGAACATCCTCTCAACCATCACTAAATTTTGTTATCTCATGTACCTCACCTTTGGCAATCTAAGTTGTCCTAGTGGGTAATCGTTTGACATCGTTTTTTTCTCATGTGGAGAGGAGTTTTACTGATGATCCATGCCCTCATTTGTCTTCATTCTGCCTAATTCTCCTAGTTTTCTCAATTCTACCTCCTTTAGAAGTGGTGCTGACGATGTTGAATTTGTTTTTGATCTTGCAACATGCCTAGTACAACCGTAGGTCCTTCACCCAATGATATTATTGCTCTGTAGCATCGTTGAGGTTTCCAGTGACGGAGATGTATCACCAAATGGACATATCACCATGTTGTAACATTGAACAAGACTATACACGCATCATGTGAGATGTAGGATTTGCATCCATCCGTTGTGGCCTACGTACACGTTTTATCTCGGAAAATTATTGTAAAAACTTCGTCTAACTATAAACAATGTTGATGATTCCCATAGGAAAGCACTTAAATGCAATATCTTATGTGTCATTGCAATGTTTCAAATCTCAGATGACTTACCCTTGATGTTTGAACCAGAAAGAACAAATGACAATGGCAGCTACATTACTCACTAACTTCTTGTATGTATCAATGGGCAACATGAAAAACAACAATGGCATGTGAACTATCAACTTGATAATGGTGGATTGAGAGAGATTTTCATTAAGCACTTGGCCTACTCGATGGTAATTTTCATTTTGCTAGTTATTCAAGGCCACGAATATGAGCTACTTTGTTGGATCCCCTAGTCCTTACTTGCTATTGAATTTCAATATAAACTTAGCACCAATTGAACACCGTGCCCCTCCAAAAAGAGGTCTGAAGGTTAAATTCCCTTCTTACTCTGTATTCTCATCTGTGGGTGATATTTTTTGTACTAGCACAATCTCCAAATGGAATGTATAAATGATGCAGTCTACATCTACATGAATGGTAGACAAAGATAGCTTCCTCTTGTAAAGTGAAATGTAATGGGAACAAAAGTAGTCAATGATGTTTCAACAAAAATTACGCCACAACGTATAACAAAGATATCGCTTGCCAAAAGATATGTCAAAAGGGACTGATGTGTGCCTGATTTGCATGGAAGTTGGTGAAAACGAGGGGACCATGTAGTTAATGCAGCAGAATGAAAAACCAGACTTGGTGGCCAAGTGCAATTTGCTAGAAATAAAGGAATATGGATACTTTAAGACTCCGTGCCAGAGATTTGTAAGCGTTCAACGTGTACAATCAAAACAAAATTTTGGTTTGGCACCCTGTTCCAACAATTATGATTCTCCTACCGAGTCATTGCTCCAAAAAATAACGAACTATGGTAGACTAGAGTTTTGCATTGGAGGAGTGCCACGAGACAGATTCGTGGGGAGAAGTTTAAAAGCTAGGCACTCAATAAATTTGCCAAGTACTAAAAGGATAAAAATCTTCTGATCAACATTGTAAGAAAACCACATAACATAAGGAATGTACCACAATCATAATCCAAGGAAGGAAATCCCTTTAAACTGGTTTAACCACTACTGATGCTAAAAAGGCCATGGTTGGATGCTTGCATGGGCTTGTGACATAATTTCCTATCACACCTAAGGAGTTTCATGAAATTTTCTAGTAGTTGACCCGTTCTTCTTTACTTTATGTTCCATCCTAATGTTTAAAATGGTCGGTATCAAAGGAATTGTGCAGGTTTTCCTGAATAGGGTCATTCTACGACATGGCATTCTATTATGTTTCACCAGCAATTACTACATGGGAGTTCAAGCAAGTTTCATTGGGAAGTAGTGACTCCCTAATCCGGCCAATTCAAGCTATTAATGGCCTTCCATCCTTGTAGTGATGTTCAGAGTAAGCACACCAATCCTTTGTGAAAAATACGCTAAAAAATCTATGCAAGCTATATGCTAAGTGTTTGGACATTAAGCGAAATTTTACCGAGCCTGACTACAAACTCTAAAACCTCTACATCCACGGGTAAACTACCTTTTGAAGTGGATCATGAGAAACTACCTAAACAAATCTTTAGGTTTTGCAGAGTTCAAGAAACATACAATGGCTACATAATAATCCTTGACATCGCGATTAAGTCATAATGTTTCCACAATTTTTACCAGGTTCCACAATTTTGAATCTAAGATTCATGATGTTGACCAGAGTTGTGAACAATCTTGGAATTGGACTGACCACCATATTTAAGAGGGGGGTTGATAGTTGATCACAAAATCTTTTAGGTCTATGTCAACATTGAGAGAGAAACATTGTCTCATGGCATAGAACAATCATGGATGAGAACGTGTCTACCTATATTAAAACATGAAAATCACCATCACCAATTGCATTGTCTTTCTACATTTTCACCCCAGATTTTAGGTTTTATCTTTACTAGCAACAGTTAAACTGTGTTACTCAAGAGAATTTTTGTCGAGTCCACATTGAACAATGCAACTATGTGTTATCACAATACTTTTGTTTTTCAATTACACTTGTCATTGTCTCTAAGCTCGTCCATCTTGCCAACGACAATGATGAGATTGACATAGATTGAAAATCAACTACCTGTACAATTTTTCTAGTCAACTCTCCATTGATGCTCTTTCTCCTACCATACTATTGTTACAACAGTTAGTTTAGGCAAGCTCCTTAACAAAACGGTCCATCATACTGTTGCACTTGTTGAAGAAATCATTTAAATGTACAAAAAAGGGCATTGCCTTCAGGAAAGTTGACACTGTCAAACGTCGCAATTCTTTAGTTAACAAAAGGAATTTAAGTATATGATGGTAGAATGGACCTTCGATTTGAATATCACCCCAAGAAACACAATTTGCTGTCGGTGTGCACCCTTACCAGCGTACCAGTAGTCTGCGCCTAGTTTGAAGAATTTTGCTTTATTTGGGATAACAAAAGTTCAACTCTCATAAAGACACAAAGAATGATTCAACTGACACCGAGTTTCACTTTGGTGATCGCGTCCTACCTTGCTTCACAAGATTTAAGTTGCGAAGAGAAAAGTGTACAAACCAAGATGCTAGGCTTGTTCCCCAAAAAGGAGGTGTGGTAACCTGCTCTGCCAAGATTTTCTTGGCTGAAAACATGGCAATGTGAACACATTTTCACGTCAAACTGACCACAATTCACTCAGGTTTTAAATAATTAATCTTCAACATAGTCCTTTCTCTACCACCAATGATGGAAGTGGACAAGGATATGGAGTGCGAGACAAAAGACATCCTCAAGAAGTGACAACATAGAGAATTCATGATCATCTCATCAACTGAAATGGCTACAATGCACAGCATTATATCTAGGAGCCTTACAAAAACCTGAGAAATTTCGATGAGGAGATTGGCTAATGTTTTTGCTGGCACCTACCTGCAAATTGTAATGCACCATGAAATGCAACTAAGCGAGGAAAAGTGTTATGTCACATGAAACAATTGGTGGTCATAATTGGTGGTCCAAAATGTGAGGATGTCTATGCCCATTCAGAGAAAAACAATTGGTCCTTTAAAGCATTGGTGCGCTCAAAACCAAGAATGGTGTTGCCTTCTTTTGCCACTTTGATAACATGGTACCTTTGCCATTGGCCAGCCAACAACATTTTGACTTCTCTCACTCACACGTAACTGTTCAGAAGCTCACATGGTAATGTACCCATATATACATTATCATGATGTGGATGGCTTTGCATGTTCATTTGGTTCTATGGTTGTTTAGGTTGGTTTCCAGGTGTTGATCCTGATGGGGTCATGTATGTGGAATTTTCAAGTCGTTGCACTCCAACTTATTCCGGTGAGATCTAGCTTGACCACAAGGGCGTCGATGACCTTGCCTTGTGTGTGATGCACGAGGAGAGGCTCGCTCACTGGTCTAAATCCTCACTCCATCCAGCTCTCTACAAACATTGTACATTCTAAGCAATTTTTACAACTAAAACCATAATGTCCCCCTCCCTTCCTCTCTCTCTCTCTCTCTCTCTATCTATATATGATTGGTGTTTGTTCCCTTATACCAATTCTACTACCTACTGGTATGAGAGTATTATAAGGAAAGGCACAATGATTCCTTTGAAAACCCCTTCTCCTGGCTTTGAGTGGAGCGGATCCATGGGGCCTACCCGCCGCCACTCTTGCCCTCGGCATGCCATGGCGTGCGTACCATCCCTTATTGTCACTCACCTCCTTGGCACTACTTGTGAGATATGGCTCCACCATAGAGTTATGGTTAATCACCTCAAATTCACGCACTTGTTGATCAGAGTATCAAAACTTGTATTCTTGCAAGCAAACATTTTTCACAAAAAATCCACATGAATGCATATCAGCATATCCTAGATGTACATTTCTTCTATTGAAGGAAAACTAGAATATGATCTATATGATGTTTAGTAGTTTCTATGAACCATCCATTTTTATTGGTTTGTTCACTTCTCAATACAATTGTTCATGCACAATTTCACGTTTGAGGTAATCGCTCACATATGCGACCCTAGTGCAACGTGCACTCCTTCTTTGTGCATGCCTTAACTCACGCTCTTTTTGTTTTACTTGTCACTCCCACGAAGCCCGTGGCAAGACCAAGTTGGGAAAAAGAAGCTAAAGGGGCAGTGGTAGGGTCAACCCTCTCCGCGTCAAAACTCTGACCCACATCATCACGTCAACCTATCGAGAATCTCATGGCCGCCTCCTTGGCACTTAGCTCAATCTATGACCCTTTTAGGAGTGCTCCCTCCATTCACTCTGTGTCCGCCAAGCTCATCACTACCACATAGCACATGGTGGAACAGAGCTAGGTGCAAGAAGCAAAAGAGGCGAGGGCGGTGTGAACCGAGTTATGGTTAATCACCCTAAATTCATACACTCGACAATTGATGCGTCAAAAAGTGTATTCTTGTGTGCAAATTTTTTTCAGAAATCATTAACATCAATTCATGTCACTTGAGTCCAAACATAAATTCCTTATATGAGGTTTTACTTATCATGGATTAAGTGTACTATGTACTAGTTTTTGTTACAAGTCCATGTTCACTAATATGTTCAGTTCCCAATACAATGGTCGATACACAGTTTTAGGGGTGACGTGATTGGTCATATATGTGTGAACCCTCTCCACATTGGCACTCTAACCCATATCCACATGGCCACCTCCTCTTTTTTATCGCATCTTCCTCTTTCAACTGCTCGCCTACCCTTTCCCATCTCACCAAGGCAGAATCAGCCATCCAAACATCACAATAGAAGGTCTGTCGCACTCTCCTCCATTTCCCCAAGCGTCATCATAGACTAAGTTGCTGTCTCCATATCCACCTCTTGTCGTAGTTGAAGCCATTCCCATGATGGATCCCATCCAAGCACTGCTCACAGTAGCTTCTACTCCCATCTTTGAGCCCTCCATTGCACCTTTGCCCTTATGACCTTCAAATTAGAAGCGATGCCACCACCATTTTGTTACCATAGAATATCCACCTAAGTCTCCTCTAATTTAATCACCATCACACAAGGAAGAGTTGGCTAACATCGCAGGCTTTGTAGCTTTGTAGAAGGCGTAACAACTGGGTGACGAGGCTCATGATGATTGTAGTCGTCGTCATGTCTACGTGCCTTACGAATATGATTCCGAAGAGGCCTCCGCTATGAAGAGATGGACAAACAAGTCCACATGGTTAACGATACCCTTGCTGGTGGCTACGTTGACATACCTAGAATGCAAGTACCACCAGAAAGAAGCCCTTCTCTCTCTGATTCCTCCTCATTTTGTGGCACATATTAGCATTAATTGATGTCTAAGCTGTAACAAGTACACGTGTAATCTCAATAGCAACAGTCACAACCTTAGATTCAAGTACCTGCAAACCAATCTTTGGAGGAGGGTGAGGCCGCTCCAAAGGAAGTTGGTCTCTCGTGTACGATATTGGACTTAGCAATTGTTACAGTATCTCATTAACAACCACTAATGGACGTCACATGCACCAACTACCATGGACGGAGGTTGTGTCAAGGAGAAGTTTGCTCAGGCTGCCTCCGCCTTTAGGCCACTAGTAGGAGCATTTGTGAGTGTGGCCAGACATGTCTCAATAGTGGCAAGAGAAAATGCAATAGCTACAACCACAACAGCCATAACAACCTTATATGTTATCTTGTCCATAAGGTCTATCATCCTCTCTCCCATCGTCTTCATTGTAGAATCTGCCTCCTCCACCAAAGTTAATGTCTACACCCTTGTGAAAGTGAGTGCAACTAGTACACCTATATTTCCCTATGCACTTACCAAACTCCTACACCTCGTGGTCTCAACTATATATTGGGTCTCCATGCTTTCAACCTCTACGGCTACAGTCATGCCACCCTAATTTTTCTTGATGCCTTGTCCGAGGTATGGTTAATGGTGGGCTTTTTGTACACTGTCTGGTGAGTGTACAAATGTGTACCAACCCGTATGAAGGTCACGTGCAAGTTCTTGTTGGGGTAGGAAGGGGGGAGGGTTGTGTAATTGGCGAGTGTATGAAGTAGTGTGTTGGGGTATGACATTATGGTGTACAAAAGTGTACAATGTATACTATATTGGTGCTGAAGTGATGTTTGTGGGCGGGGGGGGGGGAAGGAGGGTCGTGTAAGTGGTGAGTGTATGAGGGAGTTTATATCGGTATGGCAGTCAGGTATACACAAGTATATACTCAATCGTGTATTGGTGGTGAAGTGGTGTTTGCCAGTGAGGAGGGGGCTAGGAGGGGGGGTTGTGTAATCATGGCCTTTTACACATGTGTACAACTATCTACATATAGGAAGTCTCTTAGAAGCTAATGTATAAGATAGAATTCTTGTTTGCACTCTTACGTGGACGTGTGCAGTTTTGTAAAGTCAATGGGAATCTCAAAGAGAATAAATTTGGTGCAAGCAGACTTTTAGAGTGAAATGTATGTTATGGGTCTCTTAAGAATCATAAATGTGACATGTATTGTGTTTTGATTCTCGATAGGTTTTCTAAGGGAATGACTTGTTCGCTAACATTATTTTTACGGATAGTTCAAGCTTTCCTCTAGCTTTGATTCTGTACAACGATCGACCCCCTCTCTCGGACAAACACGAAAATCTACCTGTCTCCCCACCCTGGAGCGAGCCGCTCACATGATCGACATCAACAATCTGGTGTGGGGACCGACCCCCCCCCAACCCCCCGATTTTATATGGCGAGTGTACGAGGGCGTGTATATGGATGCCTTCATTTATAGTACACTAGTGTACGGGCAATTTACGGATTGATGTCGCTTTTACAAAGTCTTTGTTGACATCCATCGGATATGACATCCAGTCCCCCCCCTCCCGAACCCCATATTTGTATATGGTGAGTGTACGAGGGGGTGTAGGTGATCGATATCGGAAAATGGGCACTAGTGTACAAGACATCGCTTCCACGACATTACTATGGAGATTAAACAATAGTGTCTATTTTCTCGGCCTCCCCAAATACATTGTCCCATACATTGTCCTCGTACACTTTGGAAGTTTTCCTAGGGGATGGAGGGCTCTCTCGACTTCCGTCGGGAGTGATATCTGGCCCCCCCCCCCAAACTTGAAAGGATTGGGTGGCAAGTGTACGGGGGGGTATATGTGAGCAACGTCCCAAAATGTACACAAGTGAACACGTATTTTGTATGTTGACGTCACTTCCATGAGATATCATGCGACTTTGTACACTTGTGTATAAATAGCCAAACCCTACTCGTACACTCTGCCATACACTAAACGTATAGAATATTAGCATTTGGAGGGGGGTTGTCGTTCGTCCCCCCCCCTGAGCATTATATGAGGACAGTGTATGAGGGAGTGTTTGTCATCAACTTAAAAAAACCTACACTAGTGTACATGTAGTTTATACACTTACATAATTTCCACGAAATGTCTCGCGACTTACCACACTAGTGTATTTTTGGACAGACCCCCCTCCAACACTGTCTCGTACACTTCCCTTATACACGTTTAGACATTGGGCGGGGGGGTGGGAAGGGGCTCTCTTGTCTTCCGTCGGAGTCGACATCGCCCCCCCCCCCCAACCTCAAAAATATATTTGGCGAATGTACAGGGGGGTGTATGTAATCGACATCACAAAATACACACAAAGGNACAGTTTTAGACTTGGGGGGGGGGGGGGGGAAGGGGCTCTCTTGTCTTCCGTCGGAGTCGACATCGCCCCCCCCCCCCAACCTCAAAAATATATTTGGCGAATGTACAGGGGGGTGTATGTAATCGACATCACAAAATACACACAAAGGTACAGTTTATGGTAACAGCCGAACCCAATGATCAATAAAATTAATGAATCCCAACTCTTTACAATGGTGAATCGACGATTCACAATGAACAAAATTCTGGTTCCCATTGGTAGGAATCGAATTCAAATGAGGATGACAAATTTTTAATGGTTTGTGATCGCCCAGTCTCAAACCTCTCGAACATGTTCGTCAATTTGCGAATGCAAAACACGATGTTAGAGATGAGACCCAACTTCTATTCGGCCGACAGTCAACCGCGCACTCGAGTTGAACTCGAGCGTCATTTTGACTATTGCACGAGCAACAATCTGCCAAGCTCCCACTCAAGCAAGGCTTGACTGTCGCACGCATGGAAGCTTGACTACAGCACGAGCGACAGTCAAGTCATCTCTTGAAAAACGCATGTGCCCGTAAGTCAGAGTAAAGGTGTCATAGAGAAGTTTATGGTCTGGAGACCGATATACGTCAAGAAACATATATCCAGACATAACTCGAGGTAAGTTATCACATAGAATATGTCACTTTTATCTTTAACATGAAGTGTTTTACGTAGATTGTTAATGTTGTAAAAAACAAACTTTTACAAGAAGGTGCATGATTCCATTTTGTTAAAGGGAAGAAGTTTCTTGGAAAATACATCGTTTAACTTGTCCACAGTGACTTATATGTATTCTTCACATCACTTGAGGATTTTTTCCTTCTTGAAATCTGCCTTTGTGTATGTTACCCCATGTACATTGAACTATGAGTGTACATTTCAAGGGTGATAGGTCATAAATGCTTTGTCCTCCACATGGTATGCACTTTCTTTCTTGCCTCTAGTCCACTGGTCATATTGTAGAGTGTTCTTCTCCTTGTGGTCACTGTTGTAGATCTTGATGACCCCACCATCTTCAATGTTTTTTTTACATTGCCAACTGCGGCAAGGGAACCTCCGCAACAATTCTTTTCGCTTCCCTTGCTTCTCTTGGCTTCTCACATGCCTGATCATAAGGGGACTAGTGTAGAACTACAAAATCAATCGCGTTAGGCTCAACTTGCATTCGAGCTTACTAAGATTAGTGAGCGTGATGCTGAAAACTCAACAACAGAGCTCACAAAACAGATACTTGACCTTGTCATGCACTATCCTATTACCGCACGTGACCCAACTGCTACTACTTCTACTACTACTAGTTTTGTTAGCACACCAAGCACAGCTAACACTTCCAAACTTGTTAGTTAAGGATCTTAAGAAGTATGTCTTTAATTGGTACCACTATTGCAAGTTCTACTACCAATCCTGTCACTACTTCAGTAGACCTTGCCTTTTCTCTCCTTTCCATAGTGCATCACTTTGACTACGGGAAGGTTTTGTAGTATTTAAATGTCAAACTCACCTTTTTTTTCTAAGGAGGTTCACTTAAGTTTGTGGGTAAAGGAGTATCAGCTCCAGCATTACTAATTAATCTTAGTGCTGTAGAATCTTTCACACCCTTTCGTAATGAGTCTGTGTATGCCATTCGTCCTCTCATTATTGTTGGCCTCAGAAATGTCAAAAAGGATATAGGCATGTAAAACACTAATCCATCACATGGTCTCATTAGAGACCTTGTAAGGACATACACCCTCATCTACTATCGCAACACTATCATCGGCCATGTAGCATAGAATGATCTCAATGTTCAGTTCAATGAGCTTCACATGCATGTGGATGATGCGGCTGATAAACATTGAGTGCGTAGCTTTCATCTATTTTCAGATCTCGGTAAGTCTGTGTATGACGAAATCTATACTGATATCTCTATCATCACTGGTCTCATTCACGAGCTGCTTGAATTCATCCTTCATGTTCCTGGCTCTAAGCTTGAGCGCCTTACCTCTGAGCATGTTGCACCTGATACACCGCTTGGCATTGATGCAATCTAGGAGTTCAGTGACACCCAAGTGACCAACTATCAAACAAACACATGCATCGCTACTAGTCTTCTCATGCGCATCCTCTCCCTCCACCACCTCTCCTTCTCCTCGTACCACAATTGTTGATGGCTCCAACATCGTCCTTGGTGTGGGTGTTGGTCATGGGGGGAGGCTGTGGTGGTGGAATTGGCATTGGTGGGGTCGTGGGGGTAAAGGTTGGGGACAATCCTCCACATGTCTCATTACCACCTACTGGAATTGTGGCCAGACTGGCCACTCTGCACCAAAGTCCCCTCATCCTCAATACAATGCATTCTTGGCAGCTTATATGTGTGCAGGGTGGACCTACAACAACACAACCTTTGGGCTTGCCTCAAGCTCCTTGTCTACATTCATCATCGGCTTCACCATACTATCCACTTCCACTGTTTTGTCTTCCTCTTCCACACCTTTGGGTTAGCTTCTCCATGTTGCCGCCCACTCTCCCAACGCCATCGAGCCGAGTCAAGTACCCTCTCCCAATCCATACCATACTATCCTGATGAATATTGATTTGGATGTTAAATGTTTGTTGCATGGTCGAATTTCATTAAGAATGAACTTTCATCGAATTTGAATGTATCACCAAAACAATTCCAGGATCCAATAATCAGAATCAAAGATCTACATGCTTTATTTCATGAAAATTACAACCTGGTTCATTGTTTCATGTCACCCGTTATTTCCTAAGGCGAAGAATTTCCTTCGACTGAATACATTCCATTTGCACAAACACACAAGCTCAAGAGTGGTGGCTGGCATGTTTGATCGTTGTCTTTAGTGCAATGTAAACGACAAGAATGATCCGCTTGTGACTCGTGCAGCGTGGCAAGGGTTGCTTGTAGCCACACATGTCAAGTTGTCCATCCTCCGCGCCTCAACAGTTTGGCATCGCACCATTTGGCCGTTTGACCGTTTGAATCTTAACATTCAAAAACACTTCAGTTAGTCTTACGTTGAACTAAAGAAATTACCCAAAACATTCGTCAAATTCAAGGATCTATCCCCCATTTTTCATCGAATTTAAAAGTACCCCTAAAATTATTACAAACCACTAAAAATGTCATCGAATCAACTACGCTTCATCTAAATGATCAAATTCAATGTTCACTAGGGTATACCGCTTCGTATGTGTTCTACACACCACCTCCCTGGCTGCATTCTTATGGTCATGCTCACTCACAGTGATACCTACATTAATGGCACATGTGACGACACCCCTGTCCCTTAGCGAAGTCTTGATAAAACATCCACCAACATGCTATGTCCTTGTGGCAAGGGAGGTGAGAGTGTTTTGGAAACTTGAGAAATTCCTGGTTGTCAAGCCAACACTTAGCTCTGAGGTACAGGCCCCGTTTGGGCTCCTCCTAATTGATCATCCTTGGGGTGAGCATTAACATACCACCACTCACCCTCATTTCCTCGCTGCTTTGAGTCAATAACTTGCTCTTGTTCTTGGCACCATTGCTATCTCTCATTTCTTACAATTTGGACATGTATCCTCTAGTTTGGGGCCCATTTATTGTGTATCCACATATCACATGACGGTCTGTCTCTTAGCCTTTGTCTCCCACGACCCCGTGAATTTCTTGCATTTTGTTCTTATTGGCTCTGGCGAGTTCCTATCCGTGTAAGGTGTCGGCGTTGTCTGTTTTTCTGGACCAAGGAGACCCCTTCCTTCCACATGTTCTGAATGTACCTGATCTTGAGATCAACCTGCTATCAATGGCCATTCTTGATGACCAGGATATGGATTTGTCTCTAGGGGCAGAGTTGGTAATCTCTTCTTGTAATCCTCTGGTCATGTTGTGCTCCATGGACTTTACTATGAACTTCTGTTTCATATTCTTGTTGTATTTCACCTCACCCTCCGTTGCTTCTTCTCTTGTTAACATCGCATAGTATTATTCTCCACAACACAACCATCTCCTGCATCATTGTCTTTGTCACATTCACCCTGTTACCATTGATAGCCAAACATTTGCGTTCAGCCCATGGCCTGGAATCTGTCATTTTCCCCCCAATGCTCGTCCAATTGTGTAGTATGTGCTCAAGGCAAAATGTGCACCCTAACGTCATGGGTCCTCTCCTTCATGACTTCTTGGGTGGTAATTGTTGCTATGTTCCTTGTCGCACTGATGATTTGTTGCATCTTTTTTGGACCTTTACTCTTCATTAAAGAGTGATGTTACCAATATGGTTGAGGAATGGTTGCCTTAAGCCAGAAGTGCATGTCAGAATCAGTACCACGTAAGGTATGTATGCAATCCTCCGCTCCCTATAAATCCCGATAGAATAGAGTGTTTGAGCGATGGATTGTACCCTTGCTAATGGCATCATGTCTCTTCTTAGTGATTCTGGATTTCTTCCTCTTTTTGCCTTTGAGGTTAAGTCTTACATGGCTTGGGTCTTGAAACGTATCCCTCGTAGCTCTCTTCCTCATGCCATCATTCCTTATGAGCATTGAATGGGCTCTTAAGTTGATGTTCAACTTGCTCCTACTCCGCCTCCCGCTCCATCTCCTTAGCATTCCTCCTTGTACTCACCCACCACTACTTAGTCTCTTATGACCTGTCCTACTATCGATCCCACCATCCCTGTTTTTCCCTCCTTCGAGCCTTCCACACAAGGTGGTTGTCTTCGTCAGTTTCCTTTCCACAGTGGTGTAGTCACAGAAGATCCTGGTTTGCAAGCCTTGGGCCTCACCACCATCGCCTTGTATGGGCTGTGTGTTGGTGTCATGCATCTTGGCATTGCTCTTGGATAATCACTCGTCTTTGAGGAGTTTCATATTGCAATATTTAGCTTTGTAGCCTACTATGTTGCTCCCGACATTGTTGCCAGTTCCATCTCCCCCTTGGGCCTTGAGCCCACAATTGTTACAGAGGCACGCAAGGCAATGGACTCATCACTCTAGGAGGCGCCCATAAAGGAAGAGCTGAGTTCCTTACAGTAGCATGGATTGTGAGAACTGGTTGACTTGCCACCTGACAAAAAGGTTGTCTCAGCCCGGTGTGTAATTTGCCGTGAACTCAAGCCTGATGTACTTGTTGATCACTTCAAAGCACGGCTTATTGCCAAAGGTTTCTCACGTGTTCCATGTGATGATCTTGATTGGACATTTAGGCCGGTCAAACATTATTACGTTGCTCGTGGCCTTCTTAGTCAGATCCTCACCATGACTTGGAATCTGAGGAGATGGACGTAAAAGGTACCTTCTCGTTTTGTACTTTGGATGACAAGATCTACATGACACAACCAGCGGCTTTAAGCAATGATACCAAGAGGGTTTAATGTTTTTTCAAAGCCTTCCATAGGATCAAGCAGTCTACTTATTTTTCGAACATGGATATCACTACCACACTTAAGGGAGGAGACTATCAATGGAGCACGGTTGATCATGTGTCGATTATCACTCCTCCATTGTGAAAGTGTGTTCTATCTAGATATTAAGTCTTGGTGTCTAAAGAGTATTGTTACATCGAAATCATAGATTTTGAGATAGTCTGGAAGCTAGAACAAAAAATCATAGAAAATGACACGTCGATTCCAATGAGCAATGTAAAGGGTGTTTATATTGTCTAGCTAGCTAGCTGAAGGCCTACTTATCTCCTAGTTCACTGTAACAAGCTAGTTGCATCTGTGCCATGTTTCCTACTTGTACCTAATGGTCATTGCACAAATTTCCTCGCCGTCAATCTATTTAGATCAATGATTTGTCTGGAATCCTGTCCACTTGCGCCGTGGGTGCACGTTGCTTGAATGAGCTACCTCATTGGTCCCTTATATCTCCAGGCGGTGAGTGCGATCACCGTGTTGTGCACGCCATCGGAAGTACAATGACCGTTGTGCGTTAATAGTCACCAGTTTTGCTATAGACGCTGAACTCACCCGTTGTACGGGGTACACCACCAAGACAACCCCTCGACAGGTAGCACAACCGTTACACTACTTGTTGAGAGGGTGACAACCACCCTAAAGTAGGATGTGTAGGAGGCCACGCAAAAGTGCAAGCAGAACACACCCATTGCGTGTGTAGCACACTTGCTCACTACGCTCGCTCAGTCGCTCCTCCTCCTCACGTCCTCATTGCCGTGATTAAGCGGACCTGAGGACGGTTGCGAGCTCATTTCTTGAAAATTGGAAAAAGGCCCTCGTGTCCCCAAAACTTGGATGGGCCCCGAGTATGCCACAAAAGTAGAGGTACCTCGTTCTATTCATCCCCCCTCCCCCGTCAAAGGTGCAACACCCCGGCGCACCGGAGATATTCCTAGAGGATAATGTTGCTACCCCCACCGTTGAAGTTGGCTTTTGGTTTCCATGGTTTGTGCTCAACCGGGTACCCCATCCAATGCACCAAAACTCATGTCACTGTCCCCTCTATGGATCCACCTGAATCTTCTCCATATCAAACTCCTCACTTCAATCAACCTGGAAAGTAGGAGGTGGAGCTGTCCTACAAACCTGGAATAATGTGTTAGGGTTGCGATAGGCATGAAACAAGGAGATGTGGAACCACTCTCAGTTGCCGACATACTCGCATATCCTAAGAGCATCACGGCTGCTAGTACACCTCAACTCCTTCTCATTCACGTCATCAAACAACACAAATTGTCATAGTCAGTGGTCTTAGATTGCAATCCACACATCACTTTGTGGTTTTGGAGAGATCTCATGGGAAGCCACGCACGAGAGTGCAATTTACCACTACATACCACCCATAAAGCGATGGATAGATAGAGAGCACAAACCAGACTTTGGAGCAGCTGCTCTGGAGCATGGTTTCACTGGATGGAGAGGGTTGGGTGGAAAAGCTTAGAACTTCTCTCTTCAAAGAATATCAAACACATGCTGAATATGTTATTGATGCCTGTTCAAATTATGGGGGAATATGAGGATATTGTTGAGGAAAAACACCACAAACGTTTCCAAACGAGGGTGGAAGATCTTGATCATGAGGCTCATGAACGCTAAAGGATCGTTGGTCAACCCAAATGACATCGTGAGGTACTCAAAATGGCCGTACCATATCCGAAACACCGTCTTCTCCACATCATGCTCCTTAGTCCGCGTGTGATGGTACCTCGGGAACAAGTCAATCTTGTTGAAGTATTACGCTCCCCTGAACCGGTCAAACATCTCCTTGATCCTTTGAAGCGGGTACCACTTCTGGATCGTTACGTTGTTCAATGTGCGTTAGTCCACGCACATTTGTAGCTCCCTTATCTTCTTGTTCACAGTAAGGATTGGTGTAACGTTGGGTGACATCGTTGGTATTACGAACCTCTATCTCGTCAGCTCCTCTAACTAATTATTGAATTCATTATCGCTCATGCGATGAGCAACAAACACTGTGGAGTCCCTCCTAGAACTAGCTAAATCTTGTGGTGAATTTCCTACTATAGTGGTAAACCCTCTGGTAGCTCAGTAGAATACACGTCACCGTAGTTATTTAATACTCCCTTAACATCTTTTGATAGCTCCAGTGCTAGTGTTATCTGTTGCTCTTCCTCTCGTTGCTTTGCCTCTACTACTAGCACTTTTACCTCTTCAACTACTTCCTTCTGTCGCACCCATACAAGGTACACTTGATCCCCCTTGCGCTAGCAGCGCTTTAGTTGCACATAACTCTAGTGCGACACCTTGCTTGCCTTTGAGTCTTCCTCCTTTGCCCACAGCAGCAACGCTATATATTCTCCACTTTCCTTTACGTCCACCTGGCTACACACTCAATCCACAGTATGATTCCATCGATGCAGCCAGTCACCCTCTCAAAATGGTATCATAAACATCCCTCGGGCATGTGCGAAGGTTCACTTTGCACAACAGCTTGCCCATACGGAGCCTCACATGTTTGAAAGTAAACTTGCACTCCAACCCCCCCCCGCACCAACTTGGCCTTTGTTGGCTTCCTAGGTAGCCGTGCAAGCCTTAGCCATTTTGCAAACTCGTCGCTGACGAATGAGTACAATACATTGCGATCTAAATAATCTTTTATCTGCTGGCGAGTCTGGTGTCCTTTGCTGCCCGCAAAACCAGCTAATAAAATTTTGGCTCTTGAGAGGATACCCAGGTTGATCCTGCTCCCTTCAGTGCGAGGTAATAAATTCGGTAGCTCTTTATTTGTCGATGGAATTTCAGAGCTTGTCTTTGCTAATGCAAATGAAGCTTTCCTAGAAGCTGGTCGTTCACCACTCATTTCTAGTTGTTTTTCCCTACCACTTCTTCTTGCAGTCCTTCTTGTGGTGCCCAAGCTTTTCTTAGATCTAACGGTTCCAACCATGTGGCTTACTATGTTGCCCACATCCTTGCATAACATTCCATGGGGTCAGTTTTTTGCTAGTGTGCTTGATGCTAAACATTCTCTTACTTCTCACGGAAACCCCCTCAATGGTAGCGTAGCGTATGAATGCATTCAGTAGTAGCCATTATTTCTTCAAATTCCTTGATTCCACTTATCGCCAAAATATGCTACATCTCTGCCATTGAACCATAGTAGTACTTGTCTACAATCTTGGGCTCACTTATGTCATCAATCTCTGAGTAGAACGCCAAGAATCAATGTGCGAACTCCCAAACCGATTGTTGGTTTAGCTTGTTGCAGCAATGGAATTGTTCACAAGATGGGACTAGTCTTTGATGGCTTGCTCCAACGGATCCCATGTCCTCGACACTCACGCTCTAGCTTGTCATGTGCTTGGTTGCCACAACACAACATCTTGCACAACTGCGTTTTCACCTCCACCTCAAGTGGCTGCCAGACTTAGCTACATCCACCAATCTAATGATGCTCTGAGTAGTAGTGTCACTGCAAATGATACACACATAGCATCATCCTTTGGAGGGTGACCAAGAGCTCCAAAATAGCTATTCATGAGAAACAACCAGGTTCGTACGCTTGAACCCTTGACCGAGGAATTGAAGGGTTCTGGAGCCATTAGCTTTGAACTTGGCGGACTCCTTAACCAAGCTGCTTGAACCGAACCAGTGCTAGTCCTATCTTGTGGAGCACACTTGCTCACTTTGCTCAGTTGCTCGCTTCTCCTAGCGCCTTCACGACAGTGGTGGAGCAGACCGAAGCGGTACCGCGAGATGATCTTATGAAAATAGGAAAAGGCCCGCATGCCCTCGAAACTCTCACAAGCCCCGCGTATGCCAAAAGAGTAGGGGCACATTGCTATATCCATCTTCTTCCCAGGGTGCGTCCTTGTAGATGTTGATGACTTGCTCATTGACTTCCCGATTCACTTTGCCGTGCAGTTTGTCAACTCTATTACGCAATCTATCAACAAGACAAAGGATCTCGGTGGTGCTTGAGTTTCATAGGTATGGAGCTTGAGCGGGATCAAGTCAGTGGAACACTACATGTGCATAAGGTTGCGTACATACATGGTCTTGGTGAGTGTTTACCTCCATTGCTTGTAAGGACCTCGTCGGCAAGAATGTTGATGACCACAGCTAGTCAGAGATTTCTCAAAATAACTGACCTAAGTCAGTTGGAGGGGGAGGTCCATGTCATGGACTATCTCTGTGTCATTGAGTCCCTTGTGTCCCTTACTACAATGACGCATGCAAGTATTGAGTTTTCGGTAAAGTATCTCACACAGTTCTCTCAGTGTCCATGACAGCATCATCTTGGGGCTATACCTTGTGTTGTTCTACATACTCCATTGATAACACGCATTGGGTCTATCAAGCACAACCCTCCATAGTTTTTTATGGCTACACCGATAGCGACTCGGCACGTGACATTGATGCAGGCAATCAATTAGGCTATGTCTTTCATGTTGGATGGAAAGCTGTGTAATGGAAATTGGTAAACATTATTGTGTTGGTCATAGCTTGAGTGAAGCTGAGAATGTCAAGTGTTTTGCTGTGTCGACTCTTCCAACAACTACATGTTCCCATTCAATGTACCACTCTACGCTATGACAACTACAACACCAAGGCCATTCATAAAAAACATGGCGAGCACCAAGTAAATCAAAGTTGAGAACCACTTACTTGTGAGTGTGTTGCTCCTAGTGTCGTGAAGGTTCTCTGGGTGTAAACACGTTCTAAGCACGATAACATCTTCAAGAAGGCACTCAGCTCAGGTTCATTCAAGTTTGTAGTTAATTATGCTGGTCTATCTCGCACTCCCTGTGCACCAGATTTAGAATGAATGGTTTTTCTCTCTTGCTTTGTTGTCCACGTCACTCTATCTGTGACTCTCATGTTGACTTTTTCACGTAAGTGATCACTCGCTTGAGGGCCATAGGGTGTTGGTATTGGATGTTCATGTGCTTAGCTACCAATGCACTGTTCAATATCCAATGGTCTTTACACGCACACTTATCTGTTTGGGAGATTGAATCAACATGGCTGCAGAGTAAACCAAGTGGTCCTATAAAGCATTGATATGCTCAAGCCCAGTGGTGCCCTTGCCGTGTTTAGCCACTTGGACATAATAGTGCTTGCGTCATATGCCAACCAATAGCATGTTGAATTCTCTCACTTACACTTGATTGTTGCAAAAGCTCACACTGTAGCATGCCCAAATACACGTTAGGATGTTGTGGATGATGCTTCATGCTTCGTTGGTTTAGTGGGTTTGTAGGCTAGTACACGTGTGCTCATCCTCTTCGGGTTATGCTACTAGAAATTTCCACTAGCAGCCGCTCACGGATTTATTCTAGTGAGGTCTGGGTCAACCCTAGAGGTGGCGACGACCTCACCTTGTTTGTGATGCACGAGGTGAGGCCCGTTCAACAATGTACGTCCTCGCTCCACCCAATTGCCATACTACTTCGTACCTTCTAAGGGAGCTTGCAACTGAAACCATGGCGTCATCCTCTCTTCCAATCACTCTCCCTCGCTTGTGTTCGCTCCCTCACACAACTTTTATTTCTTATAAAGGAGAGTGTTATGTTGAAACATGTTACCAAAGCTTGGTTTGTTCACCAAGTGACGGACATTGTGTTAACATAAATCAATTCTGCTGTTTGTTCTTGGTGGCATTGAAACTATGTGAAATCATGAGAAAAGAAAAAACGTGAGTTTGGAGTCTGCGAAGTTTCATTGTGGCCATGTTGCAAGAAATACAATTCCACGTGGGTACAAAAGGAGATATGAGAGGATGAGGAGGGTATCATTGTAATATTCGATATGAGAGGAATGTTTTGGATTTTTTTCCAACGCCTCTTTTGAGTAGGGTCACACTTTGTATTTCAAACACAATGCTCTCTCGCTATCCTCTGGTGAGTAGTAAAGATGTTATAACTTGTGAAAAAACTTCAAATTTTACAGTAATGAAATAATCATGACAGAATCAATTCTGTGACACCATTTAATGAAGATTTTTGTTGTGCTAAACACTTAATGAAGAGACTTAAGGGGACCAATTGGGTCTAGATGTTTTCAATGGTTATGGAAAGGAAACTCAAACTGCCTTTTTGTATGTAGCACAGCTCAGGCATCACTATCCGAATATTTTGTCTCGTGGAACGCCGTGGTCTTTTGCTCACGTGATCACTGGTCTAATATTTCAGGGGCAGATGCGCTTTATGAGGCTCTTGCCGAAGGGCACATGGCTACACGACTTTCTCGGATTCTCCGATCTAAGATAATCTGGTGTCATCGATGAATGGAGCTCCGTCGGCCGTGCCAACGGGCACGAAGTCGGCCAAGGCTTGAAGGGGATCTAAAGGTCACTGTCTTTTCTGGAGCGGTGACGTGCCTCACGTGATAGACAACCGTATTTTCAATGCTGTCCAGCATTGATTTTTGTGGTCTTTTGTTTTGTCTCAGGCGGTACGGCGTGGATTCTAAACTACGCTAGAATCAGAGCCTATAAGCAAAAGAGGCCCCAAATTCTCTCTCAGAGCAGAGGACACTGTCTGTGATACAACACTTCACGTCGTCACCATGTTGAAACTGGAAAGTAAGTGTTGTGTCAAGTAGAGAACATGTATGGACGTCGTCAAACTTTGCTATTGCTGCAAAGCTATCATGAAGTGTGCAAAAATGCTACATCGCACTAGGAACACACTCTTAAAAATCCATCTTATTTGTTGTATGAAGATCCCATCCCAACAACACCATCCACAAATGTTTTCAGTGACCCCGAGCACCACTTCACATTTCTTAGGTCTATTTCACACCATCTCACATCAAAAGGCCTCCTTAGTTACATTTCACGTTATCGAGGGAAACATCATGTTTCTTAACAAAGCCCATTATAGAACAATGGAAGTCTCAATTCAAGTTTTAGAGCGTAAACCAGTATGCAAAGCCATGATAAGGGGGTACGATAAAGTAAAACAGAACCGGTTTACAAACAAGGGAGCTCCATTAACAAAAATATAGTTTGAAAAATTTATCGGAGTGATTTTGTTTGAGAAATTTAACCCAATGAGTAAATAAAAATTACATGAGACTTGGAATGAAAAAGTGCATTGTATGCTCAAAATAATTCTTAGAATACAAGTAATTTTCTAGAAAAATATCTGAATAATATTAAACAAAACACAATATCAATAGAAAAAAAAACCAAATATGAAGTGATACATTTAATCAGATTACGAAGGAAAATCAATATATGGTTTAGGGTCTTACCATAAATATTACATTATATTTTATTAAGATAAAATAAAATTAAAATTTTAAAAGTTTTTAATATTAAATGATGAGAAAATTATTTTAAATAAGCAATGTAGCGTGGTAGCGCCACGTGGACCGGTCTAAGGAATCACGTGGCGTGAGCGGGGTCACTTGGGACTGTGGGTGGTTGGACGGGATGGCTTAAATGTCGGAGACTATCAAGCACTACGGTTTTGGCCTTGTCGGCCAAGGATTCCGTCCAATCTGTTACATAGGTACCAGAGCTCGAGGGCTTGAATCCCACGTTGGGATTATTGGACATGTTTGGGTCGCTCTCACTCCTAATGGGGGGAGTGTATCTTGGCACTGTTATGCCGACCGGTCGAAGGAGCCATGTGGCTCAAGTGGGCTCACCAGGAATTGTGGGCGGTTGGACAGGATGGCTTGAGGGTCAGAGACCCTCAAGCACCGCGGTTTTGGCCTAGTCGGCCAAGGATTCCATCCAACCCGTTACAGATAACAAGATCTAATAGCTTTGATGGAAAAGGTATTCTTACCAGTAATAAACATGTAATTCATACGATAGCAATATCCCTTTTCAATGAGACATGCGCATATTAATTGTGGCTTTTATCTAATAGATTTAATCTTTCAATCAGTCCTTAAGACCATTTAACATATAAGACAAGTATGCATATTTATTACAAATGCATTTTTGTCAACGTGTTTATAAAGTTAGAGCTTACCCAAATTAGTCATAACATAAATTAACAAGATCATGTCCATTTGTACAGTCTCTTTCATGAAATGTTCCTAAACTATCCTAGAAATTAAGCCCTTTTACTCCTCCTTCATTACAATCCACGTCATTAAGAAAACGTTAGAGAAATGAAGTAAGCAAAAAAGGCAAGAGGAATATGTTTAAAATTATATACTCTAGAAAGTCGTAAGAGAACATAGGAAACCTCCATAATTATTGGTTAAAGTGATTTCCCTTCACAAGGAAACTGTTTTACACTTTCCATAAGCCTTAGAGTAGTAGAGATCAACATGTACCATTTAAAGCAGTGGGAAATACTAAAATTGTGTGCATGATCTCGGGCAAGACCTTGAAATCATGATAGGTGTCAAAGTGGACGAGGAGTAACGTTTTTGCTAAAATGATTGATGTTCATGGAAAATTAAGTGATATAATGAAAAGGGATAAGGGTATGAAAATGCATAATAGCTAAGAGCTGTAAGAAAACCATGAATGTTTCATCAATTGTAATGAAAGGGTATGTTTTCCGTACCTGCCCATGCAAAGTATTGATTGAAAATTTTGGCTAGGGGGAATTCCATGTGCGAGATATGGAGAAGGCCTTAGGATTTTTAATCGTTTTGAATATTTTTTTGGCATTGCCCTCTTTTGCCGTATGCTATGTTCCCATGTTTTTGAAAGCTTTGACATCGTTCTTCAATACAAAACAGGAAGTATTGATCTTTGTTGATGTTGTTATATTCACAAAAAATTTCATGCACTTCACTTTATCAGTTTTTGTCCAAAACATTTCACCTCCAATTTCAGTGAGATGTTTTGAACTAATGATGGGCATTTGAACATTGGATTTTCTAGTAATGCGCTTCAAAACTTGCGACATAATTTGTTTGCATTCATGAATTTTCCTCTATGCACCGTCGTTTCTGTTTTTTTATATCAGAGAATGCTAATTGATTTTTTAATAGATGTTCTTCTTGTAATCTTGTGTGCCTCTTTTACCTTCTATGTACAAACAAATGCATTTTCTGCCCAATTAACAAGCCTCTTTTTGGCTCAACTTCTCTTGTACATCTCGGAAGTCCAGATGTATTTGCTGATAATGCACGATGCTTGCACACTGTGATTACGAAGTAGAAAGGGTATAGAGTTGTGCTTAGCATCTACATGACCCGTGTATGGTCTACCGTACGTACGGACGGCTGTCGTATATCCATGCGGACATGGATGCGGCCAACATGCAACCCATAAGCCAGCAGATACTTCAAAAAGGATTGAATCGACTCCCTTCCTATTTGGTGTCTAGGTGCCATGTAGACGGGACATCGCCAAGCCATTACCCCATCATGGATCGACTTCCGTCCTTATGCAAGGACCATGCCTGGTCGGTCAGGAATTGCGTCGCTAAGCCTGGTGAGGAGCTATGTGCGGCATGTATTAACATTGTTGTTCACATCAAGGTCGATGCTGGATGGGCATGCAAACTCTCATATCCATCCTCCTCCTCCAGTTAGTGTCATCGTCATATCCTTCTCATTTGCCATGGCGGAAACATGTCAGAATATCGTGTTTGCAGTGGAAACTGCCAAGTTAACTGCTCCCTTGAAATACTTGTCTCGCTTCTTTGCCTCCAAACGCAAACGAATACGAAATGAGGAAGCGGGTGGATGCGGATGTTTTTCATGCCATCCAGCCGCGACCTAGAAAATGAGCCTCTGCTGCTCCGACCATGGGAACATACCGAGGCCGCGGCTGGATAGGGGTGAAAAGGAGGTTTTTGCTTTTCACCCCTGACAGTAGTCCGGGGTACCATTTGCCACCCGGACTCGTCTTTTTCTTCGGCGTCTCCTCACTACGCATGTTCTCAGACCAAATCTTTGCATCTCTAGCCCGCAAAAACGTACTTCTGCGTTGTTTCACCACTTTGCTGAGTTTTCTCGTGGACAGGTAGCTGATCTTTGTGATCATTCTAGGTTTCGAGTATGCGGACTCATGATTTGGCATGAAAAACGATATACGCGCTACATGCGTGGGTGGAGGACTGCGTGGATTCGCGGCAAGGAACAACTTCCATGAAACAGTCGTGGACCCGGTGCATCGAAGCATGTCCACCGAAGTGGAGGGGTGAATTGGCTTTTCACGCCCATATAGCCGCGGCCTGTGGTGCTGCGGATCACATCACGGAGCTTGCATGCCGTCACCATGATGTCACTGTGTCCACTGCGATGATGCAGATGTGGCCAGGACCAAGTGGCCATCTCCGTTCTGTTCAATTGGCGGCGATGGGCTGCATCCACCATTAGATCCGCAAATGCGATATGACCATATCTAGGGTCAATTGCTTCAGCTCGCACGACTTTGCCAACTATTGCCTCTAACTAGAAAGCATTGAAAATTATTTCCGTCGCCTAGAGCCTGCGCAACAATTTTGCGCTGCCTAGAACTAGTTTCGGCGCTTCGAAAGCCGACGAAGTGCGTCAGATGAAATCCAGCAGACATTCAAAGCATTAAGATATCTTTCAGGTCACATGAGGGCTTCTCAACGCAAGAACATAGAGAAGGGTATATACGAACCATACAATTGCGTGGACGTCAGGGAAGAAAACGACGAAGATGATTGAATTTGAGTGAAGATAAGGTAGTAAATTCATGATGCCGAAACATTTTTCTATCACATAAAGGAGACTTTTCAACTCTCATTAGATAGAGAATGGAGAAGAGGTTATTCAAACATAAAATCATTAAATTAAAATAATAAATAATGTTTAGTTCCACAATTAGTCGGTTAAAATTTTAAAAAATGTTTTGAATTTTATTTTTGTTGTATGGAAATTGAGATAACATGAGAATAATGCAAAACTCGACTAGAGGAAAAAGGATAAGATCTTAAAATCACGAGAGAAGCAAAAAAAATGTATCATTTATAGGTAATATTATCATTTATCATCCTTATTTCTTAACTTATAATAGAAAACAAAAAAAAATTATAATACTCATCTATAAAGTTTAAATGTTTTACAAGTCAGATCCCTTACGTTTTAAACAAGATATAGATTTTCTTATGATCTGTATCATTTAATCCATAACGTTTCTCATGAATTAATGACAAAAATTATTTTCCTTTAACATAAATTTTATTCACACATATATATGTATGTATTTGTAAAGGAAAAATACCATTATTCATCATAAGTTTTATAAAAGTGATATATACCCTATTTTAAACTATTTCATTAGTCAAATAAAACTTTTCTAGAAGTGAAATACTAAATTATAGTGTGTTCACTATATTTATAATCAAAAGATTCAAATAATAATTCATAACAATGTTTAATTCTTCATTTAAAAACTTTATATTTTACTAGTAAAAAATCGTAAACATGGATATGAAAAAAATATTTCACATTCGATTTTAATAAGAAAAATGAACATATAATAACACTTATAAACTTCAATGGGGGAAATTTTATAATTTAAGTTTTAATGATTTTTTCTACATATGGACAAATAAATACATTGGTCTGTACGGATAAACTATAACCATAGATAAAAAATCAATAAAATAACAAAGCAATGCATGTTTCAACACCTTTGATACCACCCATGTTTCCAAAAATTATTTACCTCCTTATTGTTTATCAAAATGCTAGTAAGGCCTTATAAATTTAGGTACAAGTGATGTAAATGAAAATAAATGTGCACAATCTGTCGCAAAATGTTTAAATACTACATAAAATAATATAAAAATTGGCGTATGTTTTATCATGATGAAATATTTTATGAAAAGTGATATGAAAACCTTTTATAAGTATTATTTTTTAATGCAATATTTATGGATGAGAATCCTTAGATTTAAATGTAAATGATATGATCCTTTCATTCATTCTCTATTTTTTGTTCATTTAAATTTATTCATTAAAGTTTTACGTACTTAATATAATGTTATCACAATTATCCGAACATATATTTACTTTGATGAAGTTTTTGTTCTGTTTAATGCCTCTTAAATCATGAATGTTACATTTTTGATAATTAATAAAAAATCACAATACATAATGTTTTGATAGATTTATTAAGAACACTATTATGAAGGAGTAAATTCCATAGAAGTTTTAGCACTGTATTTGAAGGACCGTAGATTTTTCCAACTTACGAAGCCCGAAGGAATTTAAATAGCATTCCATTTTCATATATTGACTTATTTTTAATGTGAGGTATTTTTAATGGATTCATTGAATATAATTGTTTGAAGATTTTTCATAATTTGGTCTAATAATTACGTATTGATTTTTCATGCAAAGCTCACATTTAATGGCTTTGATGTGACCTATTAAATGAATAAAGAAATTTTAACGTAATTATTTCATCATGAAATCATCATGAATTTTGCTTCTTATAAGAAAAAAGTTATTTTAAATCGAAATTAAATGCAATGGTCTCACTTTACAAAACTATTTCATGGTATGAAAAATAAAAGATCGCTTATTTTATAGTATGTCACGAAAAATGTCTCTCACTTCGTCTTGCTCTCAATTTCCATGATGTTTTTCGGATGTTGTACTTTACTGCCATGTTTCCAAATGCCCCTTTTGGACCTGAATCATGTTCTCACCTTCTAAAGTACTTCCCGTTGCATCTGATGTACGCTGCCGGAAGTCGAGGCGCAAAAAGTGGTTCTAGACATCGCAAAAAAGTTGCGCTGTCTCTACGCGACGGAAATCCTTTTCGAGTCATTCTAGTTAGAGGCATTAGTTGGCGAGGTCGTGCGAGCTGAAGCAATTGACCCCCATATCTAACGCTGCATCGCGGCGCGGTCCGTAACCCGCTCTGCTGGCGATGCGCTTTGCTCGACCGAGCCCAAAATCTCCTTCCCACTTCCATCGACCGTGCCGCCCCTCACGCTCCTCCAACCCCTCTCTCTACCCTTTCAGCCAGAAACCCGCAAGCTTGCAGCAATCGGAGCGCGGTGATGGTGGGGATCCTGGTTTTCGAGGATCTGCGTTAAGTACGAGCGGGACAGTGGCGTACGGTTATCAGCTTCTGCGCCCCAACGGCCAGGCTAAGGGCCACACAGTCAAAGTCCTGTCAACCTACTAAAAGCCTCCATGACCCGTTACGCAGCAGCAGCACCCAGCGATTGCTCAGACATCGCACTTTTCCTGCAGACGCCCACAACGTCATCCACCTCACTGCAAACAACAGCAACCCGACACATCTCTGACCGCACCAACTTCGCGAGAAGACAAGACAAGTCTGCCTGCCAACCAACCCGCCCGAACAACATCGCTCAGCTCTCTCTCGCCATCAACTGGCTGACAAGCCAGAATTCCTGACGAAGAAGCTCCCCGATTTTCTCTCTAAGGGAGGGGCCCTCCCGTGCGCTCCACACGGCAAGCCTTAAAGGTGAGCGCAATGGGGGACCCCGAGGCTTGTGTAGCCGCCTTTGCCGAAGCAGCTAGGCGCGACGCGATAGCTATGGCTATGGCAATCACAGCTGCTGCCGGCAACCGCGGTGCGAACGCAGCCCTCTGCAGCAGCGGTAGCACCATCAGCAACCTCAGCCACAGCAGTAGCTACTACGCACCGCTCCTGTACCAGAACCGAGCAAGCGCTCCGGCG
>SZWC01007017.1:106172-117012 GCA_023375785.1 Penium margaritaceum
ACACACACACACACACAAACACACACACACACACACAAACACAAACAAACAAACACACACATACACACACACACACACCCCTACATCTACGTATATACACACACAAAAACACACACACAAACACACACACACACATACATACACAAACAAACATACACACATGCACATAAGATAACACACATACATACACTTGTGTACTCTCTTTCTCTCTCACACACACACATGCACACACACATAAACACACACATCTTACCCCTTCCAAGCTATGGATCCATCCATCCATCCATCCATCTCTCAACCTCTCATGCTCCAACCATCCCACATCACTGCTATCGAGCTCATACTATTTTCTGATGCACCCACTGGCAAGCACACACACCCAAAAAAATCCCATCCTCCATCACCAATCTACCATCCCAAACTCGCATTCCCTCAGTGCCCAAACAGTCCACCCTCCCATCCCTTTGAACCTTGCTCCCCCAGAGACCACTTTTCCTATCCCAATCCCCCCATTCAGCAAACCTCTTGTCCCTTGGCTTTCATATCCCCCATCCTCCCAAACCTCAATATTGTCAAATCCCCACTCCAATGACTCCCCACCACCAACCCCCACACTCCCATCCGCCGAACCCCATCCACTACCCCACCCACAACCACTGACGTTTACTACTTAACCCGCAAAACCTACATCTCCATCCTAGATCCCCATCCCCACATCCCCATTCACCCAATCCCCCATCCCTCCTCCCTCTAACTAGTATGACCTCCCACCTTTCCACCCTCAAGTTGGAAATTTGTAGATCAATTTCGCCTAAAAAAGTCAAATTTTCCATTGGAAACTTGACTAAGTCTAGAGTATTCATTTCAGAAGCATATTTTTTTCTCAAAACTAGTGTTCAAGCATTATCTTAAATAATGTCATTTTTTAGGACTTCAGCCTCCAAGTTTCATGCCGATTGTCAAGTGATACTTTTACCTCCAAAGGCCCCTCCCTTTTGCCCCATCATTGAAGATGTTAAATAAAGGCCACCTTCATATGTACCTCTTGCAAAGAAGGTACTTGCTTATATCATCAAAACAATACATATCCCTTTGTCAACTATAGAAGCCATAAGGCCATCAAGACTACGGGCTACTTTTTGTGTTCAGTTCCAATTTCTCATTACACACAATTCTGTCAGTTTCCTTGTATAAGAATTTGGTGCTCACATTCAAGCATTAGTGGTGAAGGTGAGGCAAGTACCTTTAGCTCCCACTCTCAGGCTGTAACTTTGTTTTGGTGAACAGTAGTGTTTTGTAGTTTCGGGGTGACACTCTCATGTCTAAGATATCACTCCTTAAGATGTTCAAGTGAGTTGTGTAGTTTTAGAGTCATCTCAAACATAGAGCTGCTCCTTGAATATGCATCTATGCTTATGTAGAGTGTACAGAAAGCATTCATTACCAATATGTGTAAGACAAGTAAACCTATGTGTATGAACTGTGGGAATTTAAAATGAGAACTTTTGTATAAGACAATTCACTCATGTGTTGTGTAACTGACGGACGGAAATTTGGAAGTTTGTCCGTCTAACCATAAAATTCTACTTGACAACGGTTTAGTGTGCTGTCAAAGTCCAAGAGTACATTTAAGCCCCTGCCCTGATAAATTCCAACATGGTACCTAAGTATGAGTGAGGTATCCTAATGTGAAACCACATCATACTACTTGTGAACAAATCGATGGCCATCGTTTTTTTTCAAACTTATGGCCAAGATGCAAGTCAGGAAACCAAAGATGTATGTATAACAAGCACTGCTACAGACCACGAAGACACACTAGACAAATTCATGGTTAGAGAGGAACAAGTGATCAAGTATTATGAGGTTTTGCACACAATTACAGAAAAAGCTGAGTTTCAGATCGCTCATGCCCATTGATGGTTGGAGAAGAATGTACCAAGACTAAAGAAACAAAGAGATATAGCAAAACAAATCAAGAGAAAGTTGCATTCTAACAACAACGAAGGACTTCCTTCAGATGTAAACATTAATACATGTCTACTGCAACAAAAGCAGAGTGATATTCTTCACAAGTCATGCACCATTGTAGAAATTTAAATGATCAGTTTTTGGTCATTTGGAATTATGGAACCTAAAAACTGACTTGATGTTTGTATTCACCTTTGCTTACACAAGCCCATTTTTGCACGATCCGGAGGGATTTCCATGATGGCTCGCTTGTTGATTCGCCCATTTGGGCATGTCGAACGGCCTCCTCCTCTTCTAAGGACAAAAAGACATGCCCAGTTCCACCATTCAAATTGGCATGCCCCATTGAGACTCGTGGGCCCACGTTGAGGACTGCTTTAGTACAAGTAGCCTGTTTGAGCCATATTTTGCATACGTTCAAAAAACTATGAAACGAAGTGACCATCTTTTGTCCAATTTATCGTTTTTATGGTGACAATGGCCCTAACATCAAATTAACCATTCTCATCTTTTTTAAGCCACCGAGAGAATGAAGTGGTAACCATCACACTCGTATCCTCAACAAGCTTCTTCTTAAGATGGTATCGTCACTTCTCAAGATTCTCAACGAAAGTCACTAGAATGTTCTTGAGTTATATTTGTAACTACTAGAACTTAACAACAATGAAATCCTCCATCCTCAAAACATAAAGGATCATCTTCATACCCTCTAAAAAGTTTTCATTTCTAACAAAAAATGATTAGAATAAAAGTTTCCTCGAAAATGGTTCACGTTTCATTGAGCTAGCGCAAGTCTTGGGTATGAGTCGATGAATTTACAGTTCTCCAAGTCAAACTTTATGGACAATTTTGACAAGGTCTNGATATTCTTCACAAGTCATGCACCATTGTAGAAATTTAAATGATCAGTTTTTGGTCATTTGGAATTATGGAACCTAAAAACTGACTTGATGTTTGTATTCACCTTTGCTTACACAAGCCCGTTTTTGCACGATCCGGAGGGATTTCCATGATGGCTCGCTTGTTGATTCGCCCATTTGGGCACGTCGAACGGCCTCCTCCTCTTCTAAGGACAAAAAGACATGCCCAGTTCCACCATTCAAATTGGCATGCCCCATTGAGACTCGTGGGCCCACGTTGAGGACTGCTTTAGTACAAGTAGCCTGTTTGAGCCATATTTTGCATACGTTCAAAAAACTATGAAACGAAGTGACCATCTTTCGTCCAATTTATCGTTTTCACGGTGACAATGGCCCTAACATCAAATTAACCATTCTCATCTTTTTTTAAGCCACCGAGAGAATGAAGTGGTAACCATCACACTCGTATCCTCAACAAGCTTCTTCTTAAGACGGTATCGTCACTTCTCAAGATTCTCAACGAAAGTCACTAGAATGTTCTTGAGTTATATTTTTAACTACTAGAACTTAACAACAATGAAATCCTCCATCCTCAAAACATAAAGGATCATCTTCATACCCTCTAAAAAGTTTTCATTTCTAACAAAAAATGATTAGAATAAAAGTTTCCTCGAAAATGGTTCACGTTTCATTGAGCTAGCGCAAGTCTTGGGTATGAGTCGATGAATTTACAGTTCTCCAAGTCAAACTTTATGGACAATTTTGACAAGGTCTGGTGTGGCTACTTGAGCAGAAAAAAACAAATTAGACTATATCTTGATGACATAATTCAACATAATTTATGTTTTTCTCATGAAACATGAAATGAACACTTGACAAAAGAGAAGTGGGAAAAGTGAAGTGTGACTTTACATCTTTGATGGGCTTGTATACTCGTCTGTTGAGTTTTTAGTTTCTTACTTCTTCAACTACGTTAACTTCACACATGGGCATTTCGTTTGTTACATTCATGGCCCACGACGGGTTGACCTTAGGATTCGTGCGCCATCGAGTTGCGGGCATTTTGACCAACTGTCCCGACCTCAATGTTTCATTTTAGACGTGAATACCAACTTCAACCACCCTCCAANTGAAACATGAAATGAACACTTGACAAAAGAGAAGTGGGAAAAGTGAAGTGTGACTTTACATCTTTGATGGGCTTGTATACTCGTCTGTTGAGTTTTTAGTTTCTTACTTCTTCAACTCCGTTAACTTCACACATGGGCATTTCGTTTGTTACATTCATGGCCCACGACGGGTTGACCTTAGGATTCGTGCGCCATCGAGTTGCGGGCATTTTGACCAACTGTCCCGACCTCAATGTTTCATTTTAGACGTGAATACCAACTTCAACCACCCTCCAAGAAGGTCAATAAAAGTATCACAAACAATATTGATGTTTTGATATTGTTTTGTTGACTTCTTGAAGGTGCTACACTTGAACAAGAAGCGCTTCCATATTCTAGAAGCCTCCCAGCTTATTGGAGGAGCCTTTTGAAGCATTGGTTCATGGCATGACCTTGCAAGCGTTGCTCGACTCGTGCACCGAGGACCCAAAACATGCCTCATTCTCATTCTTGGCATTCTATTCATATGCTTGACTCACTCAATACTTGTAATCAAGGTATAGATACTCCTACTAAAAAGATTTATTCTTCCTAGGTCCTTGACTTGTCTTTTGCCTTGCACCTCATCCTTGTGAACCATGTGCGTTTTGCTTGGCTTAACACTTGGTACAAAAGTGTTGTAACACTGGAGGGGCTACCAACGCATTAGATACTTGTTGACAACATCACATGAGTCTCTAGTGCATTTCCACCTTTCAAGAGTTTGTAGAATTTGTGAAAACAATGGTGAACTAAGCAAACACACTCAACTACGAGCATGAATAACCAATGAAGAATCTAACGATGGTAGATGAGTAGCACAAAAACAACTGTTCTCTCAGAAGGAACCAAGTAGTAGTTGTAATTCTCGTTGCAAATGGCGTAGTGCCAATGAGTCAAAATCCAACTTTGTGACAGACCCCTTGGGCTCCAAAAATCGATTTGTATTTCTTGTCGTATGTTAGTTTGACACCTGGCACAATGGGAGCCCTTTGCCAAGTAGCTCGAATGAATAAGAGGCCTGTACCAAAAGTTGTTTGGACTAGAGAGCCTCAACACCCATCTACTCATATAAGTAAAAGTGGCAATGGAGGAGCTTCAAATTTCTTATGCGATCTTAGCAATGCTCACCGAGAGGAAATGAATTTGCGAAGCTCAAACTTTGCTAGTTAGGTGCATTTGAGATTGAGCAAATTAAAACTTATTTTGTTGCTCAAGTTTGCCTTATCAACAACATGTCAATTCATTTCGGTTTTCACATTAGTAGGCTCAAGCATTTTCGGGACCAAAGGACAAACTTTCTTGGTAGAGGCGTTGTACCCCCACGTGTTGTACAAGTTAATGGTGATATGGACTATGTAGCTGAAGATGTCCCTGGACATTGACGCAATAAAAAAAATGACTATTTGGTCCAGTGGCAGGGCTACGACTTGGCACACAATAGTTGCAAGCCTTATGACAGCCTGTAAACATTAATCATCTTATCGAAGATTGTTTCATTGTCATTGGCCTACGTCATTTTCACGTCAGAATTTCACGATGAGAAGTGGGGAAGTGTTATGTCAACAACGTACAAGAGCCCTTACACTCCACTTGTAGTAAATGTTTTCATAGTATTCATGGCCCACCAATTGTCAACCTCAATATCTTTACACCGTCAAAGAAAGGGAATCTTTAAATTCCCTGACCTCTGGTGTTTGGTTTTTGAAGTTTATGACAACTTCAACCACTTTCTGGAAAGGTTAACAAAAGTGTTGCACACTACATTGATGTTTTAATGTTGTTCGGTTGGCTTCTTGATTGTGCTAGATCTTTATGAAGGAGCACTTCATGAGTTCTTGAAGTCCTTTGACTTCTTGGCAAAGCCGTCTGAAGCTACCACTCCCCATGGAAACACGTATGTATCACTTGGCTCAAGCTCCGAGGGCCCCACATATGCCTCATTCTCATTCTCGACATAATTTTCATGTTCTCAACTCAATACACACTTTGTCACCTTATTTTTGACTAAAAAACGTTTTGTGATAAATAACCTTTCTCATGGATACATATTGTCCAATTCTCTTAGATCCTTGAATCATCTTTGTCCTCGCACCTCATCCCATTGAACCACTTATGTTTTTCTTGGTATTAAAATGAGTACAATTGATAGGATTTTATTTTGATTCTACATCTTGTTAATTAGCCATCCCTTACTTCAACCTTTGAAACAATAACCTCTTCGTTTACCTCTTGGCTTTGGATGAACTCTATAAGGATCTGTCTTTTGTTGGCGATTTTGGTTTTGGAGGTGATTTTGATATTAGTGGACCGTGTTGATGTGTTGAGGGGCCCACATCTTCATGAAGATGTTTGCCTCTTTACGCCAATCGTCGCTTCAAAACATTACAATGTTTTAGTTTCACCCAACATCTTTGTATCGTTGGCCTCAAGTAGTTTTGCTCCACCGGCATTGATTCGCAACTCAAAGACATGTTCAGCAATGCACGTGATATTGTGGATATTTGCATTGTGCAGCTCGAGTTTGCTTTGTGATATTAAAAAAATGCAACATCACGGCAAACCATGTTTTTACCATCTTGATTTGTAATGAATGTTATAGAATATTCATTTCCGTCAACAATCGGGTGCCCATTGTAAATCTCAGGCGACGTGTTGATGTACTTTCGATTTCTGCCCGATGTCAACATCTAGATGGAGATGCAATTATGTATTAAAATGTGATTTTATCATGCTCCTTTATCACGGGAGAGTACAATCAGGTACATACGACGCACTGACAATTGCATTATGGTGGAATCATTAAGAACTGCTTCCAAAGACTTGTCTATTGTGTCGATATCCTAACATCCTTAAACAATACACGTGATTCTATCCCTCTTTTATTCGTGTTATTTCAACCGTCATCTGTGAGTACAAGACGTTCCATTTGTTGGTGTGCCAAAAATTCTCTACAATGCCATATTGATTCTAGGCATTTGCCGGTTGGAATGGATTTCAGTTAGGAAACAACATCCTGATGCAAGATGGTGAAAACAAGCTTTTGGGTGATATGCGGTTTAAAGAACATTTGAAGGGTAACTTGAGTCGCACGTGAGAAAAATCACAAAGATCAAATCATCTTCTAAAGATGACAGTGAGAGGAAAATCTAAGCCGGTGGGCAAAATCAACTTGAATCTTGCGGTGCTTGGACGTTCGGCAAAACTGCGACAGTGGTGTATTGGGTAGCGAAGGTTACTAAAAAATGGCCAACACCACCATCCAAATTATGGCCCCTCAAGACATCAACAGGGTGCCTATGGATACTTGACAGCTGCCCTGATTTTAATCCATTTTGATGTACCCAACATTATTTTGAAAATCATGCTTTTGTTTCTTGATGGGACCGAGGAACACATATGAAATTAGGAATGGGGGAATCTTGCTTTACATCGCGATGGCGAGTCATGCTGGGTGGATGTAGGACGTTGCTCGCAGAGTTATGGCTAGGATTACACGCTTGCCAACAGACATGTTGTGGCAGTTACCAATTCATTTTCTTGATGTTTACATGCATAGAAACATCGCAAACTTATAGCAAACCACGAGTTCATCTCGAGGCCAGCATTTGTGGAGCATCGCAATGCATCAACACTAAGGCATAATGTACATGCACCCAAAGTTTTTAGTTTTTGCTTACATCTAGATGAAAAATTAGCTTACAACAGTAAGTTGATTTTTATTGCATTATGATATTTTCAAACAAAAGATTTTGCGCACACAGGGATCTATCCATTGGATTACATGGAATAGGCTTGTGAGGCTTGCCGGAAGAGAGAAGCATGGCCTGAGCATCTTGCTAGCTCATAAAATTCATTGATATTCAGCATTCCTATTCTTCACCCACCATATCTGATAATGCAACATTTTTTCAAATAATTCCTTGTCAAAAGAAGAAGAGAGGAAAAATCTCATTTACTCGTAATATCTCCTGGCATTGACTTCTTGACCCTTTTTTCATTTTGTTTTCATTTTTTTAACATTGTCGCGATTCTCTTTTGTCAGTGACCGTGTTGATAAATTGAAGGGCTAGCATGGGGATGAAGATGTTCACCTACTGCAATAAAGTTTGCTATCAAACAAAAAAAAGTCGCATTTTTACTTGACGTGCTTTGCAATGCCGGCGGCGGGTAGATTTCCTCCTTTGGCATAGATTTGCAACTAAAATAAATCTTGAGTGACGCCCGTGATGTCACTGATATTTGCATCGTGCAACTTGGGTTTGCTCTGTGGTATTGAATAATTGCTTTTTTCGTGGCAAACCATTTCCCCACCATCTTACTTTGTGATGCTGTTTTCTTTCGATATATGTTGCATACAAAATTGAGTGCGTATAATTCAATCTAGAGATTGTTGATGGCTATTCGTGGGTTAAGCCTTTTTATTGCACCAATTCAAACCATTGAAAAAATCCTTTGTTCCACTTTCCAAAGTGAGAAGGCAATAAGTATGAAAGTCGGAATGCAAGAATAGTGCCTTCTATCACGATGGTGAGTGATGTTGCACTATATCAAATATTACGTGCAAAGTCAGGAAAATGGTTCCTTGCTGGCGTGGAGACAGATTGTTGTAGGTACCAAATTTTGTTTTCTAGATGTATATATGCATGTAAACATCACATTACTTTAGACAACCGCAACTTCATCACAATGCTCATATGGCAGGAGCATTGCAATGCATCGGCATAGTTCTTAAAAGCATGCTTTCTGGTGATATGCGGGTTTCCCATCATTATAGGGAAAATCCTAGTTNAAATTTTGTTTTCTAGATGTATATATGCATGTAAACATCACATTACTTTAGACAACCGCAACTTCATCACAATGCTCATATGGCAGGAGCATTGCAATGCATTGGCATAGTTCTTAAAAGCATGCTTTCTGGTGATATGCGGGTTTCCCATCATTATAGGGAAAATCCTAGTTGCTTGATGGAAATGTACCAAACATTGTAGTGGATTCTAAAGATTTCTAAGAGATGATAACATATGCCGGCTGGCAAAATCTACCTGACGCTAGCGGAGCATGAAGGCTGGACAAAAATGTGATACTTGTGTGCTCGGTAGCGACTGTTGCAACGGAACAACCTTTATTACTATCCAGATGCTGGCCTCATGAGGACATCAATATATAGTTTTAGTTATTTATTTTATGTTTATATCCAATAATATTTCGTCATAACTCTCATAAGACAACGAGTTTGTGTTGCTGAATTGCCTGATGTTTTTGCACTGTTGGCATTAGGAGAAAACTTCCTACCGAAAGAACCCTCTGTCACGTGAACTTTTGCAAAACCTTCTTTGATCTTTGCGATCTTCAACATGTGCAACTCGGGTTTCCGAATAGCATCTCCTTCTGTCTGGATCACGTCAAAACCATGTACGGAATATCTGGAGGCTGAATGCAAAAAAACTATCGATTGATTCTTCAAAATCTCACGGTGAGAGGCCTATTATCTGATGGTTTTGGATTGTATTAATTAATCTAGAAGTGAAATCATCGTAGACTGCTCCTCGATAGGTTTTATGCAGTCCTGCAAAAATCAGGGAATAAAGCTCTAACGTACTCGATTGCTGTTTACAAGGCATCGTGTTGATGTTTTCGAGGTGCCAACATCTAAATGCTGATGGAGGTTGTTTCGTTCAAATAGTTACTACATACCAGACGAGTGTCACATTTTTGCCTGGCCTCCATTCTACTCTTGAGTCAGGTATGTATCAACGTTCGGTATAGATTTTCATCTCCTACACTTCTTCAACAGGCATAGTGATGTTTGCGATTTATCCATTGAGCGGCTAGGACTTTACCTATGATGCTTGAAAAATTACGCATCGTTGGAAAGCATGTTTTGAAAAGGGANCATAAGAAATGAGGAAATACAGTTCTAGCGGTCTATGACAGGAGTTCTTATGAGGAAATGCAATCTTTCATCTTTTCTCATTCATACATGGAATTGTTAAAAAAATGTTGCGTTCTCAGAAATGGCGAGGTAAGTAGTTGAAACGCCTGAAAGGAAGAAAATTGATTAATATCATGAGCTGACGAGATGCTACGGCCATGCTCATCTCCTCTGGAAAACTTGTCTTTCTTGTTCCACGTAATCCCAATGATAGGTCGTTGTATGTGCAGAAACATATGTTTGCAAGGTTCATCACATAAGAAAAATTGCAGTTATGTAGCGAGGTACCTCTTCATCTAGATGCTAACATCGTATAAAATCTCGGGACATCAAGACGGTGCCCAAGCTTTCAGCGAAGACATACATGGGGTTACCTAACAGCGACTAGAAGACAACGGGATTCTTTTTTAATCGGAACATCGATGGGGCTACTTAGGACTTAGCCGGAATAACGGTCCCCTAAAGGACCACATCGGATTCTTTTAGAGGAGAAGTCCAAACAGTGCGGTGGCCGGCAGAACATGGCAACTGCGCCAGAACAACCAGAGGATTTGCGCATCTGGTCAAGAAAACAACGAAGACGGAAGGTTCGACCCTCCATTTCATGGGAGAGTCAAACCTCGCCAGCTAGACTAAGAGTAATGATCGTTATAACCCCCGATGGAATACAAAGCCATCGTTCGTCATCAAGTACACAAATCAAACAAAAGCAGCGAATGAACAAATGTTGTAGATAGACACGTGTATGTGTATTTATACGTATGTATTCATGTTTATGTTTATACATGTGTATCTTTATCACTATGTATATGAAAAACCAAACACATATGCATATCAGAATGCACATGTACATGCACATGTATATGTATATGTACATGTATATGTATATGTATATGTATATGTATATGTATATGTATATGTAT
>SZWC01007018.1:700-11226 GCA_023375785.1 Penium margaritaceum
ATAGGTATAGGTATAGGTATAGGTATAGGTATAGGTATAGGTATAGGTATAGGTATAGGTATAGGTATAGGTATAGGTATAGGTATAGGTATAGGTATACATATACATATTGGTATAGGTAAAGGTATAGGTATAGGTGTACATGTACATATTGGTATAGGTAGAGGTGTAGATTTAGACATGGATACTTAAACATATGTATATATACATCCACATACATATGTCCATGGATGGTTGTTGATGAAAGAAATATATCGATGCACATTATGATGAAAATTTGTAATGTATACTTTACTATGTAACCCTTTGCACCTTTAGTACAACATTGGAACCTTGTTTTTCACTCCTTTTTTGTTTGTCAGGTGCCACCTCCTTGGGTGCCCCTTTTTGGGTTGTCCTCAGGTGGCCCACTCGGGGACCCCCCCTTGTCCTCTCCCCCTCCTTCCTTTCCCTTTTTTTTCGTTTGGTCTTGCTCAACTCCTCAAGTGAGCTCGTCAAACTAGCTCGCTGGAGGAGCTTGCTCGTCCAGCAAGCTCACTCGGCGAGCTCCCCCGCAGGCGAGCTCAACGGCTCCCCCCTCACCGTCGCGGGTGAGCCGTTGCAACAGGAAGCTGCACGGCAGCTTCCTTTTGCTACAACGGCGACGGGGCCAGCTGCTCCTGTCCCCGCGGCTGCTGCTCCTACTCCTACGCGTGCTGCTGCTGCCACTCCTGTAACGCACGCAACGAAGCAGTGCAGTAGCTGCTGCTGTGGCTGCTGCCGTCAGCTGCTGTTGTTGCCGTCAGCTGCTGCTACTGCAGCTGCACGCTACCACTGCTGCTGCTGCTGCTACGAATGTTGCCCGCCACCGCTGCTGCTCCAACTGCCCGCCGTCGCCGCCGCTGTTGTTGTTGTTGCTCCACGATGCTGCTTCAGCTGCTCGCCGTTGCTGCTGTTGCTGTGGCTGTTGGCTACCGATGCTTCTGCTGCACCGGCCCGCTGCCACTATTGCTGTTGCGAATTCTGACCGCCACTACTATTGTTGCAGCTGCTCGCTACCGGTGTGACAACTGCAACCCTCCGTCGCTGCTGCTGCAGCTGCTCGCCGCCGACACACCTACAGCTGCTTGTAGCCGACGCTGCTACTACAGCTGCTGCTTAGGCTGCTTCCCTCTGCCACTGCTACTATAGTTGCTCGCCACTGTAGAAACGACTCTAGATGCTAATGCGGCTGCTGCCCTCTACTGCTGCGACTCCAGTTACTCTTGCTGCTTCTACTACTATGGATGCTACCCGCAGCTTATACTGTTGTAGGTGCCTCCCGCCGCTGCTCTTGCTACGGTTGATGTTGTTGCGGCTGCTGCTGCTGTTGGCTGCCGTCACTGTCAATGCTGCCTCCACCGCTCCGCTCCAATGTCGTCATGGTGGGTCCTTCCAGGATCTGCTGCTGTTGCTGCTGCTATGGGTGGCTGCCGCTGCTGCCATCACTTCTGCTGCTGTTGCTGCGTCTCTCTTGCACAACAAGACGAGCTGTGGCTCATTTGCTCTAATACCAAGAGAAACTTCCTAGAACCTTCCGAACCACTTGCCGCAAAACTAGGCGTCAGCGCTAGGTCAGCGTGTGACAACAGTCACAAGTCAGAGACAAAACTGTAAGGGTTTGGGTACGGACACATACAGAGTGTGAGGAAGCTCAAAATGAATATAATTGCAGAGAGAAATGACAACTGACAAGAACACAACATGAATACCTGCTGCGACTCATGGCAAGTGACGCACATGTAGTGTTGGTTTGTCCTAAAACTGACCTAGAATCATAGTTTTGGCCAAAAACCTACGCATACGTATCCAAACGCACCATCGTCTGAGTCCAAAGATGCAGAATCTTGAGCTGGACGCTACAACTGGTCACACGCACAAGTCCGGCATCGATTGGTTGACAGACAATGCAAAACATGCAAACCGGGCTCGAGAACTAGTCCACCGAGAAAATTCTAGCGTCTGTAGAAAATCCGGAAAGGACCCTGGCAAGCACCCGGGATGTCATGGCAGCTGTCTGGCAGCTGCTAGTGCACAAAGCCACCACTCGTTGGTGCCCAAGCGACAGCTGCGTCCGGATCATGGATCATGTCGTCATGCTCTCTAGTAACGCCGCTCCATACCACCACAACTGGGTATACGGATAATCACCACGTCATCGATCGTGACGTAAGGAAGCCACACAAACCAACACTCCCCCTGGCTGATATAGCCGTCACTGCAATGACAAGTGAGGGGCTAGTTTCAATGTCCGTCAAAAACACCAACCACAACACAAGGTCTCCTCGAGATAATGGTTTAACTCACCAAGTACCCGGGTCTCGACTGTGGAACACATAATCCACACACCCACGTGCCCAACATCACACAAGATGTACAAAGCATCAAGGTCTCCTCATGACCCTTGGAACAAGTCTCTGGGGTCCGGGTCTCGACCACACCTGCTTGCATGCATGGAACATACATACCATTGTTGTGATATGTGACGTTCATGTCGACCTATATAGTGTACTATGACCACTCGGCCGTGTCCATACTCGTGCAGATCCCTGATACGGAACCTGGAGGCACCGGTGCGTCATCTGGTGGCGGACAACCATCCTGGAGCTGACTGACGACCGTTCCTGAGCTCTTAACGCTACCCGAGACCTCCTGCAGTTTTTCTGCAACATACAGGAGGCTATTGGTGGACTAGTCGTGGGCCCGATTTGCATGTTTCTGTGTTGTGTGTTCACCACTTGATGCCAGATGCATGCATGTGACTAGTCTTAGCGTTCGGCTTTTGATTCCGCACATCTACGTTTAGACGGTGTAGCATTCTGTTATGTCTGCGCAGAGTTACGGCCAAAACAGTGTTTTTGCGCCGGTTTTAGGACAGATCTTGCACTGCCGCGTGCGACACCCGCCGTGCGCCGCGGCAGGTACTTATGCCATGGACCTGTCATTTTTCATTTCTCTCTACAAATGCTATTGAAGCATTCAAACACTTTGCCTTGTGTGTCCTAGCTAGACCCTTGCCGGTATGTGTACGACTTGTGACTGCTGTCACTGACTGACCAGGCACTGACGCACAGTCAACGGCTGTGTCGCAAGGAAGCTTCCATGCATCTTCTCATGGTATCAGAGCGATGAGATAGTTCCGAGCTGCGCAGCAGAGATGCAGCAGAGCAGCAACAATAAGAGCCATAGCTACAGCACATCCACAGGGACCCATCGACGACAGCAGACCGGCATCGACGTCGCTCACCATCACCGCGTGACAGTGTAGTCACCATCAGCATTCAGCAACAGCAGCAGCAGCAGTGTAGCAGAGTATCAGCACAGCAGCAGCGACAACAGTATTGGTGGTAGCAGCGCACAGCGGCAGCACCACACAAGGAGAGTGCGGCGGCAATAGTACAACAGCAGCGTAGTAGCAGCTGCAGCAGCAGCAAAGCGGCGACAGTAGCAGCAGCGACGGTAGTAGCACAGTAGCAACACAGCACTGGCGGTAGCACCAGCGGCAGCAGCAGCAGTGCAACACCTGCAATGGCAATAGCAGCAGCGCAGCAGTAGAAGCGGCAGCACCGCGCGGCGGCTACAGCAGCATGTAGCAGCCACAGCGCAGTAGCAGCAGCAGCAGCACGCGGCTGCTGTCATAGCCGCGCACGCAGCGGCCAGGCGGCCGCTTTGCATGTAGCTGGGCGGCTGCTGTTGTAGTTGATGATGCACCAGCAGCAGCAGCCAAGCGGAAGCTACTACGTAGCTTCCGCGCAACTCCCACGCGACTGCTGCGGAGCGGCCGCCTGTTTGCGCAGCACTTGCGAGGGTTGACACAAAAAAAAAACAAATAAAGGGAGGGCGAGCTGACGTCAACATTTTTACTTGCTGGCGTCATCAGATCATCCTGATGTCAGCAATTTTCTGCTGACATCAGCACTTGCCTTTTGGTCGGAGGGTCAAAAGTTTCCAGCGTTTCCACTCCTCGAGAAACGCTCAATTTTCTGCAATTCGACCATGTTGACGTCTTGGCCCATAATGAGCGGCACCATGGCTCCGCCCGACGAGAAGGGAAAGAGGGTACTAGATCCTTCTTCTTCCTCCTCAGGGGTCATGAGCCCACTTTTGTAGGCCATTGAGGACCTGCGGAGCTAGTAGGACAAGATGCGTCGCTTGCAGCGGGAGCAGATTGACGCCATCCGTACACTTACCAAGCTTCTTCGAGGACATTCCACGACTCCACGACAGATTCCTGACGGAGCGACCGGGGTCGCACCCTCTACACAGCAGTCAGCTCTAGCATCGGAGACAGGAGCTGGAGCCGACCCGCCACCTCTTGACCTTTGGATGAGGATCCAAACGTGCCAGGCATGGAGGGCGGCTCCCCGGAGCACGAAATTCGTGTGCTTCAGGATCGTATGTGCAAGGTACAGACGAGCTCTCGGCCTCCACACACATCTCGCTTTCCGGAGTTTTGATCAACGCCTGATCTCCAACCCAGCAACTTCCCTCTTCCCGGCGTCTTTCCCTTCCCCCGTCCTTCTCAGCTTGTGGTTGCTCTCCCTACGGAGCGGCAACACAAGGACTTCAAGACGCCGCCCCCACGGTATGTCAGCGAGGACGGCTTTGACTGCTGGGAGATCCTCTTTCAGGTCTGGGCCACTTCAGAGGGCGTGTGGCCCTACTACCACAGTCCGTATCAGACTATGGACCGAGCTCAGGTGCTGACAGCGGCTAGGGCGATGCGCGGACTTCTCTACGCCATGTCGCGCAAGACCGTCGTCGATTTCCGCTCATTCCTTGGCGAGGCAGGCACAGGCATCGGCGCTCATCCATGCGGGGGCTGGGACCTAGCATTGTCCCTATTTGCTACAAAGACGCACGCCACCCGCGTCGCACATATCCGTGCCTTTCACTCCCTTTGCTAGGGGCCTGCCGAACCCGTAGCCAACTACTGGCGACGCGCCATGCGCATTTACATGCGTCTTGGGACCTCAAGAGGCACAGAGCTGTGGGCGCTCCGCACGATCATGCTCGGGGTTTGCCTTGAGCACACAAATATCTTCACGCGGTACAACAATGCCGTGCTCAAGCCTTTTTCAGCCTCACTACAGCTTCTTCCCTGGGCGCACCAGCTTTTCCTCTAGGTGACTTCCGCCCGTGAGGCAGCCGTGGCCCATCAGGGTACCTCCATTGCTGCAGCAGTCGTTGCATCACTACTGACGCCCCTCTTGTAGACTTCTTCTCCATCCTCTGTCTCGTCCTCCTCCTCCCCTTCTGCCCCGATTACACCGACTCAGACACAAGGTGTCCCGGCAGCAGCACAAGGGAAGAAGGGGCGACGGAGGTGTGGCTCGGGCTAGTAGCAGCCGTAGTAGCAGCCGTCATTGGGCAGTAGCAGTGGACGCTCTGTTCACTGCTACAACTGTGGAGGCGCGCATCGCTACACCGAGTGCTAACAGCCGCTCGACTGGGCGTAGATCACTCGTGGGCTGCATGTTGCGCACGCACTACAGTCTACGTCCAACAGCACATCCTCCAGGTGCGCGGTGACCACGACCGCAGCAGTTCTCGCTTCACCACCGGTGACCAGAGGCGATCCAGACCCACGTGACCACACCATCGCCGAGCTCCGATACCTTCTGGCGCTTCGCTTTTGGGGAGGTGCGAGTGTGTTGTCACAGCCGGATGGTTCACAGATTGTCTATTCATCTGTTTTTGTGACTCGGGATGACTCTTGTGGGGGGGCACAGTCTGCATGTGATGACGATGGGCATGACTGTATGGACTGGATTCATGAGTCTCACCTTTGTGTCCTTCGTCGTTCCTCCCCACCTGTTGCCCAGCGTTCGTCTGAGGCCGAGTGTTCCGTTGCTCGTTATACAGTGACGTCCTCTAGTCGTGATCCCGGTGACACTTGGATCATCGACTCCGGTGCCACTCATCACATGACCTGTCGTCGCAGTGATCTCGTTGTTCTCGGACCTGTTGCATCCGTTCGTTCTGCCCGCACAGGCTCTCGTCAGTCCTTGCCAGTCCAGGGTGTTGAAGTCGTCCATTTCGATGGTCCGTCTGGCCCCCTGTATCTTTTTTAGGTTCTATTTGTGCCTGACCTTGAGCTCAACTTGCTTCCTGTACGTGCTTGCACACTGATGGGACTCTCTGTGAAGCACACTGCAGAGTCTACGATTGTGACTGCTCTTGACACTCATAGCGTTGTCCTTCGTGCCTCTGTCATGGATGACCTATATCGTGTCTCTCAAACTTGTGCTCCTTGCCCTCCCCTTCCACTCATGTTTTTATCACTGGTGTTCTGTCTCCTGAGCACCAGCGATTGCTTCATTGCCGCCTGTGTCATGTAGGCTTCGACACTGTGTCCAAACTCATTCGAACACAGCCCGCCCTCAGTCTTGATGCGGCTTCTTTCAAGAAGCCGTCCAAGGCCGACTGCCTCTTTTGCCCTCAGGGTAAGATGCATCGTTGCACCTACCCTGACTCCCGTTCATGCGCACTTCACCCTCTCAAGTTAGTTCATTCAGAACTTCTTGGTCCCCTACCTGTCGAGTCTCTGTCCGATCGGGGACGATACAGCCTGACCCTGACTGATGACTTCACCTGGATGCGGTGGGTCTATAGCTTGCGCCACAAGAGTGATGCCGCTCTCGCTGTTTGTCTCTGGCTAGTGATGGCTGAGCGTCAGTCTTACCACACCCTGCACATCTTCCGCTCGGATCGCGGCGGCTAGTTCCTTGGTGAGATGGACAGCTTCTTCGCCGAGCACGGAATCTTTCACCAGGTCTCCACTCCTGCTACTCCTCAGCACAACGGTGTTTCTGAGCGCTGGAACCGCACCATGGAGGATGTTGTTCGCGCTATGCGGTCTGAGTGTGGTCTTCCGGAGTCCTTCATCTTTGAAGGCTTTGCCTACATGACTTGGGTCTGGAACCACCTCCCGCACGGTCCTCTTCCGGACCACGTCACACCGTATGAGCTCTGGTTCGGCCACCATGCTGACTTGCGCCTCGCTCGCGTCTGGGGATCCTTGGCTTCTGTGTGGTACACCGAGGACCAGCAGGGGTCCAAGGTCTCACCGCGGGGCCGCTTGTGCACCTTCGTCGGTATTTCCCCACGGTCGAAGGCATGGCATTTTTGGGACCCTACTCGTCGCCGCATTGTTGAGTCCCGCGACGCGCTCTTCTTTGAGTCCCTCACCTACCATGATCTGACTTCGATCACGTTGCTGTCCGTCACACATGTTCCCACGTGTGAGGTTTCTCAACGGATGGGGGAGTCTACGCCTGCGAGCACTGATCGCCAAGCTGATGGGTCCGTTCAAGCTCCCTCCACCTCTCCGGTGCTTGATGACCTAGCGATCATCGCTGTCGGTCCAGAGATCTCTCTAGCACCGCCGGCTTCTACTCCTGCCCCTTCACGCCCCATAGGTACCCATGATCCTGTTCCTATGCGTACTCCTGCGACCGTATCTGGGTGCGCCAGCACCCCTGCCTCCGTGCATGGACCTGCCTCACCTGCTCCTACTATCACACCAAGCCCTGTGTCTCCCACACCGGCATCTCCTTGCACGGCATCACCAGCTCCCTTGCCTCAGTCTTCCCCAGCTCCGATTGTGCCCGTTCCTGAGCCGGAGGTGCGCCCCTTGAGCCCAAGTTACTCCCGTGAGCCTGGCGGTTGCCTTCAACCATTGGACTCCGGAGCTCAGCGAGTGTCAAGTCATGCACCCAGGCGCTCTACTCGCAGCATTGTGAGTGGTGATCCCAGCACAAAGGCCCTAGGCGAGTGTCCGCACTGAGCACACAAAGGTATATCCAGCGTGTCACGTAGGACACGACCTCGTCACTCGTGAGTTTCATATCTCTTGTGATGCAGCAGCCGATCTTATGGTCGTCAGACCTAGCACTGAAGCGTGCGCTCTTACCACGCAGAGCTCTCCCTCTATGGCGCCTGACCCCGGCACACTGTAGCTCCGTCTCATTGAATCTCTGATGTGCCTGGCCACTACCACACGTCCAGACATCGCATTTGCCATCAAACTCCTTGTCCAGTTTTTGCAGGCTCCACGCGTTAGAGCCCTTCACGAGGCTATGCGAGTGGTGCAGTACGTGGTCTCCACACCGTACCTCGGACTCTGCTTTTGCCGGCAGTGTTCGGTGGTCCTTGACGGCTACACCGACAGCGACTGAGCCTGGAGCCCAGATGGACGCAGTCGCACCGATTACGTGTCCCTGCTCGTTGGGATCGCTATGTCCTGGCGGAGCGGGAAGCAGGGCTGCATTGCACGTAGCTCATCGGAGGCAGAGTACGTTGCTCTGGGTGCAGGGGCTGCTGAGGCAGTATGGCTGCACCGCCTGTTCCATGAGCTTGGCCGGTCAGTACCCGCCATTGTGCTTCGCTGCACCAACCAGAGTGCTCTTGCCATTGCGGAGAAATTTGGTGTCTTTCATGCTCGCACGAAGCACATTGCGGTTGAGCACCACTTTGTGCGTGATCTGGTGGAGCGACACATGATCTCCGTCATTTGGGTTGGCACTGACATGCAGCATGCTGACTTCTTGACAAAGGCACTAGAATGCAGAAAGTTCCTGGTGGCCATTCGTTCTGTTGGACTTCGCCCCTTGCCTGAGAGTGGTTGAGTGTGGGGTGTGTCCGTGTCCGTGTCACATTTGTCGTCGCACTTGTTTTTGTATTCGTCTCAGTGTTGCACGTGTATGGACATGCGTACCGTCGGGTCATGGGGGAGTGTTGTGATTTGTGACGTTCCTGTCGACCTGTACAATTTATTGTGACAACTCGGCCGTGTCCATACTCGTGCAGATCCCTGATGCAGACCTTGGAGGTACTGGTGCGTCATCTGGTGGCGGACTACCATCCTAGAGCTGACTGACGACCGTTCCAGAGCTCCTGGCGCTACCTGGGACCTCTTGCAGTTTTCTGCAGCACACAGGAGTTTATTGGTGGACTGGCCGTGGGCTCGATTTGCATGTTTTTGTGTTGTTTTTCCACCGCTTGATGCCGGATGCATGCATGTGACCAATCATAGCGTCCCGCTTTTGATTTTGCACGTCTAGGTTCAAACGGCGTAGCGTTCTGTTATGTCTGCGCAGAGTTACGGCCAAAACAGTGCTTTTGGGCCGGTTTTAGGACAGATCTTGCACTGCCGCGTGCGTCACCTGCCGTGCGCCGCGACAGGTACTTATGCCATGGACCTGTCATTTGTCATTTCTCTCTGCAAATGCTATTGAAGCATTCTGACACTTTGCCTTGTGTCTCCTAGCCAGACCCTTGCCGGTGTGTGCGCGTCTTGTGATTGTCGTCACCGACTGACTAGGCACTGACACCTAGTCAGCGACTGTGTCGCTAGGAAGCTTCCACACATCTTCTCAACCACATGGAGGCAATGGGTCTCCACGTCACATCGGCACAAGTGACGAGGTGCACGGGTCTCGACTTGCATAAGCTCAACCGGAGTTTCGTTCAGATACAAACTAACCACGCTGTCCTTAGAAGGGTGTCAGGCCAAGGCCCACATATCAACACACTTGGAGGCGAACTCCAAGTACGAAGTTAGACGAAGGCGAACTTTTTCTTTGTGAGGTGCGAACTTATGTGACTAGGGTCCTGTTCTGACATCAAAGATTGACGCATATCTTACCTACACTAAGAATAAGTCGAATTTTCTTTGCAAGAGAGAAAAGACTATTGCAAAGTAGACGGGCGACTAACTTTTTGCGAGGGCCAGCTGCTTACGTGGCATCACCTGCACGCAGTGGCCATTTTTGTATGCTTCTTCGAGTGTGGCCATGTTTGCTCTGGCCATTTTTGTGTGCTACTTCAGGCGGTGGCCTTTTTTGTGTGCTCGTACAGCGAGCGGCCATTTTTGTGCGCTATCTGACGGCGTGGCAATTTTTTGTGCTCATACAACGACTGGCCATTTTTGTGTGCTAATTTAAAAACATTGCTAAAATTGCATTTTTATCGCTTTATGTGGATGCACTCCCCCTCTTTGCACGCCCTGGCAGCAGGACGCCGTCTCACCGCCTTCACACAGCGCACGCGCCGTTCTACCTCACCCGTCCACGTCCACCCTCTCTCTCCTGGATCCCAGCCGAGTAGAACCAAGCCAGGCCGGGCCAAGTCAAGCGGAGCGGTGCCCAGCTAGCCCAAACCCAAGGCCATGGCGCTGTTCAAGCCCAACCTGCCCCACTTCGTGACGGGCGACTTCAAGCCGCAGCACGTTTTCCTTGCCGACGACGAGTACGGCCGCGCGCTGGACTGCCTGGTTAAGGCGTGCTCCGACTTCCTCATCCTCGAGGGACCGGCCGAGACGGAGTCGGAGGTGGGTGCGGGTGCGGGTTCGAGTTCGGATCCCGCCGCCTGCCGCGTCATGCTGGGGAAACGCATCGTGGAGCCGCAGCCTGACTGGTGGTGAGCCTCGCAGCCTGTCGGTCAGTCGCAGCGCCCCATTGTTCTCTTGTTCCCTTGTTCCCTTGTCCCTCCCACCCCCCCCCCCC
>SZWC01007018.1:18446-69612 GCA_023375785.1 Penium margaritaceum
CGCCGCCACTGTTCCCGCTGGCGTCCCCCCAGCTCGGGAAGGAGGAGCTCCCGTAGTAACTCCTGCTGCTGCTGCGCGTACTGCCGCGTGCTACGGCCTCGCTCGCGTCGTCGCTGACGTCGTAGCCGGCTGCATCCGGGCTTCGAGGAGAGGCTTGGCTGTGTCCTTCCGTCGTCCTCGATGCGTTGACGCAGTCGGCCTGCGAGAGTTCGGGCCTGGCGACGGCTGCAGCGGCGGACTCGCCGGTGGCAAACCGCGATGTGAAAGGCGACGATGGGACGGCAGGGCGGGTCGCGCCACTGCCGCCGATGCTGCTGTCTGCGTGACCGTAGCTTGGGGACATGAGCCAGGCCGTGTCGGAAGATGTGCGGCGGAGGGACAGGGCGGAGAGAGAGGGGCGGGAGAGGGAAAAGCCTACGCCGGAGCCTTTCTCCTTCTTCTCCTGCCGGTGGTGACGGGGCCCGCCGTCATCGCCACAAGCGGCGTCGTCCGATCGGTCGTCGAGGATGCTGCTGCTGCCGTCAGCGTTGCCGCTAAGAGAATCCTCGAGGGATCGCAGGAAGGCCTCGCACTTGGCCGCGCTGAGCTGCCGCTGCAGGTTGAGCAGCTGCAGTTTGCTCTCCAGCGCCCGCATCTCCACGTCCTCTAGCTTGTCCGACAGCAGCTTCGACCGCCACGGCATCGCGGGCTCCCCTTCACTCCCAGCGGCAACCAGGCGCAAAAGGGCGAGATCACTAGAGGGGTTTCAGAGGTCGACGGAGAACGGCTGAGCAGACGACTTGGGAAGGAGTGCAACGACACTACTTTGGGGGCAGCGAGGCTGTGGGGTCAGTCCGGCTGAGAACGGCATTACTTCGGGCACGGGCGGCAGTTGCTGCTCGAGAAGGGGTGCCGTGAACTGGATCGAACCTCGTCTGCTTTCTACACGATTCCGAACTGTTTCTCGAACTGATGATCCCCGATCGATCAAATTCTTGGGTTCGCATGCAAACGGCTGCATGGCGTTCGTCAACTACTACTATTCGTCGTGATCCGAAAGGATTCATCGTCCTGGCAAACTTACGGATTTTCCATTTCCTTTTCAGCCAGAATTGATTGTGAACCATCCGCGGGGCAACGAACAGCTCACCCTGGCCATGCCCGTGGCTCAGGGCCGTGGTCCTCAAATGCGTGCTCGAGCTGAACCGTTATGAATGGTCAGTGCACTTCCGCAGCCGCGCAGAAACCTAGAACCGTCCCAACCTGTGTCCCGCCTTCCCTGTCCATCTCTCCTGTCCCTTTCCATATCAATGAAGCGCTCTCTGTCCCTTTCTCAATCCGCCTCTCAGTGTGTCCATCGCACTGGGTCCCCCTCCCAGCAGTTTGATAAGTTTCGAAGCGAACCTTATCCGAACATTCCAAGCCAAGCCAAAGATGAGGTGGCAGGTAGATGTGAGGAGGCCAAGGTTCGGTACCGAAGTAAACGATGTACGCATGAGGTCCCTTTTCATTTATAAACGGGTTCTTTTCGCGGCCCCACATACTCAGTGGGGAAGGAACCTACGCTGCACCTAGCAGTAGTTCTCATCCCTCAAGCAGAGGCTCTTGGTAACAAGAGTGCGAAATGCTATCATTCACACCACCCTAAGCACCCAATGAAAGGAGGACATTCCCAATATAACATACTTCCTAAAGTGCAGTATTTAAGTGTCCACCCCTTGCAGAAATCTCACAAGAGGAGCCCAACTTCATCAGGCAAACGTATTCCCCTTTCGATGCACTTGCCCAAAGCTGAACCCTCCGTACCACGAACCAACCCTCTGTATCATGAAGGTACCATGGAAATGTTACCCATCATTGATTGACCCAAAAGAGAAACAACCCTACAACTAAAGATGCAACGACGACCAAAGAATTTCTAGGAAAACAAGGAGCATGATTTTTTTTCACATGTACCTTCAAGCAACTACTTTCATCATATCTTGCTCAGCTAGGGCAAGTCAACCCCTCTTTCCTCCCTCACAAGGTGTGGATTCCTAACCCCTCCCCATCCCCACAATAGGTGCGGAGGGGGCTTCCAACCCCCCACAAACGTGGATAGGTTACCCTCCTCAATAAGAAAGGGGGAAGGGATTCAAGCACCACCTTAATGGAATTCAATGTGACAACACAGAAGAGGAGCAAATGTTCATGTGAGCGTCTTGAGCCATGAAACAACTCCATATGAATTACCAACATTAAAAGATTATCTCCTAAAACTGTACAATCAAAAAAAAAATGAAAAAAATCAATGGACCGTCGAAACCTTGAAAAATGGGGTGCTTAATGTGACAACATTGATAATGGGGTGTTTTCCCTCTGTGCTTTCAAAACAATGTCATTTTCAAGATGCCATTTTTGCATGCTACCCCATAAGATTTCCACATTTGACTGTTAATATTGACAAGGGAAAAGAAAAGTATGCTACCAATGAGGCAAGATACTTATGAGCTCTCTCTCTAAGAGGAAGATGAATTTCCTTCAACAATAAGAATACCACTAAGTACCACTTATATTATGCTTTTCTTTGCATAAGACAAACATCAAAAAGGCTGTGGAGGATTTACACCCACCAACCTTACATCACCAAAAACTTCTTTATCACAGTTTAAATTGCCAATTTACCTGTTTCACTTTTTTTAGCACACAACGTTGTGGTCATGCCATAGCAGAGCCTTCTCATGTAGGGTCCATCTTTGCTACCCCTCCCTCCATCTATCCCCTTCCCCCTCTCTTTCCCCCTCTTCTTGACGCCCCCCACCCTCACATACATGTTTTGAGTCCCCTGTGCCCTTCGCTCAACCTCTTACCTTTAAAACATCCTCCACCATTTTACTTGTTAATGCCCTTTACCCACAACTATTGTGCTCAAAAGGAACTATGTTCCCCCTCTTTTGGCTCCCCCCCCTCTCTTTGCTCGCTCCCCCACTCTCTTCCCCTTGCCCTCTCTTTCATTTTTCTTAACCATCAACCCGTCCTAGTTTTTCATACCGATCCGAATCAAGCAAATACTACCCAAACCCTTACGAAGAGGATCTTTGGGTGACTAGTATAACATGTTCCAGAACACGAGGAACCACATGAATTCTTTGAAAGGAGAATTTAAAACATTCAACAGTTTGACTATGGTAGATAAAAATCTTCATCAACCTAGGCTAGCAAAACACCTAGCCCACTTACGTGCAACTCCTTAGGTCGTGTAAGCCATTTTGGCAAGGTTCTTGGCACTCTCTAGGTTGACGAGCCTCCATGGCAGCCTTCAAACAGGCTGGCAGACCTAGCCAAGCTTTAAATGGCCTTGAAAGGATCTTCAAAAAATTCTTAGTCCAATGCTATGCATTTAGGAAATTGAGTAAAGAGAAGTTCTAAAATTTTAAGACAAATCTAGATTGAGAGAAGCTCTACCTCTTATACATGCAGCCTGACAAGTCGCCATCGTAAAGAGAAGCTTCCCGAAGGTGACTTGTGCTTGTTGCCTCTTATGACTTGTTTCGAGAGAGCTTCCTTCCAAGAAGAGCTTCTTGTGGTTGATAATTGTAGTTTTCATTTTCAATGAACTCATCAAAGGATTAATCCATGAGGAACTTTCATCAATTTTTCACATCAAGCTTCATAGAAAGGTTGTTTTCTCCTAATAATTCCCTCTAAAATCCATTGACCTTGCCATACCATTACATTAAAACTGTCAATTATGACCCTCCAAAATTTTGTATTAGATTAGCCAATGCAGACATAAGGGCCTTAAATGTAGGCATGATGAATATGATGTAGTAAAGTCCTCATACTAAGCCTACATGATGCCTACCCAATCAAAAGCGAACACCAAAACCAAGATATTTATGGAATCTTTTGTGGTAGATAGCTCCCCTTGTTTGACCAATGGAGGGAGCAAAGCAAGTGATTGCACAAGCAATAAGAAGAAATGTGGAGTTCAAAGATATAAGAAAGAAATGACAATAGTATAGAAGTATGAGGTGATGTAGGGATTTAGGCATGAAATCATAAGAAGGAGTTTTGCAAGCAAAGGTAAAGTGTTAAATAAGGTTGTGGCAAAGGAAATATAATTTTAAATGATGAGAGGGATTTCTACATGGGGTGTGCGTAGCACGACAAAGAAGCAAGAGTGACAAAGTGAGGAGGTATGGGCAAGAGAAAATGGATAGGATGGCATAAGTAGAGTGAGCATGGAGAAAGCATAGCAGAGAGAAAAATGAAATCATAGAACCAAAGGCAAATAAGAAGGATACAACTATTTTGGGTGAAACTTAAAGGAAATGATCATTTCATGTATCCAAAAAATCAAACAAGACAAAACATTCATGAGAGCACCTTTTTTTCACTAGCCAAACATGACTAAAACATGTCACATAACTGATGATAACTTAACTCTTGAGAAAATAGTCAAGGAACTAACATATTGTTGGTCAAAAGAGTCTGATGATGAGCAAGGACTATTACTAAGAACTCGCTTTGAATCAATAAGTGATTCTTCGTTCTCACAACTTGATCCTTTGAACACTCCCCTTGACGCTTATTAAGATAAAGGTCTGACTTCACAAGAAGAGGTCAAACTTGACAAGTTAGGAGAAAATTTCACCAGATAGTACTCAGATCCTCAAAACGCTCCATCAATGAACCATGTCTACTTTCATGAACATGTTGATTGCATTTAGCATAACTCTTGTTCCTTTTTGTATTGAGAATACAAGAACCAATGTTGAGAGTAGACCAAAGAAGAGCATCCGTCACACCAAAGCCATGGAGAAACTCAAAGAAGAGAAGTACATGGATTTGGGCAAGCTAATGGTCCATAGTTTTTTACTCTTCTTCTATGGTCAAGGCGTGTAAGATGTTGAATGTTTCTTGAAGAAGAGGAAGAATAGTATGGCTATCAAAGGTGGTGCCGGTCTGCTACCTGCACCATGCTCGCTTCTAAATGATCCATCAGAGAACGCAACTGGTGTCTACCTCCTACACAAGATGATGACAAGATTTCTGTAAGAGTGGTTTAAGATGCATGTCAATAGTTTTGTGCACGTGTTGGTAGAGGGGTGGATGTGGCGCTGAATTGTGCCTTGTTCTTATCACGTACACAAAAGTGAGTGAGCACAATACTCTTTCTCCTTGTCCTAATCTCTGGCTTAGAGGAGAATGGCTTCAATTCATGTTTTTTGTTTTTCCCATACTCCTTCACGATGGGAAGTTGATGACCATGCTCACAGTAAATTATTGGATCCTGTAGTAACAAAGTTACTACTTGCACTAGTATACCAAGGGGGTCTTAGTGCTTTCCAAGATCATTGTGCCCAACACGAAAACCATGTATCCTAATGTGCGTAAGAAAAATACTAGAATGAAACACTTGTACTTGGAAAGACTATAAAGTAGAATTATGGTACAGGGAAACAATTGCGAAAAACAGCTCAGCTCATTGCTTAGACACAACCTTCCCCATCCAACAGCCCAACACCTTGCTAAGCAATCAACGATGTCGTTGTAAGGGTCTTAACAAGGTTTTCATGATTTTATGTGAAATTTCCTCCACCTTGTCAAGAAAAAATCCTCTCCACGTTGGTAGCCACTTCTAGACTTATTGGATCATGAAAGGACTTATGGCCCTCCTAGCCAAGCGGGCAGAGTGCTGCCAAGCTTAGTAAGTTGATAGACATTAACTTGAAAGGTGTCCTTCTAAGCTTGATTAGAGATGTGCTGCCTCCAAACCAAAACTCTTCGCTAAATGCCAAGAAACATATTCTGTCTCAGAGATGAGCAACATTTAGAGAGGCAACCATGAGTTATGGTTAATCGTCCCACTTTAATGCACTATGTCGTGTGTGTATATTATACATGCAATATGGTAGGTTCCTAGAAATTCACAGGTGTGTAGACATTACGTAGTACACCATTTAATCAGTGAACGAATTGTTAACATTATTGAAGCACTTGTGAGTTCCCGTTGTTTCTTATGTTTGTCATGTTTTTCAACTTTATGTCTTAAGATACATAAGATGACGTAGATCAGTCGATAAATGATATGATGGGTACATCTGTCGTTTCTCACATATGTCATAAACTAATCGCAATACTGTGAGTTACTTGTTAACTCGAAACACCATAGTTTAGGCATTGCTCAAGATTTGAATGGGGCCGCTTGCGTCATTTGCTCAACCTTGACGAAGTCCGTCCCCCCCCCCATCCCAAAACTCCTCAAGTGTATCTGGGGAGTGTATCTGGGGGTGTATTGTGCAAATGCAAAATGTTCGAACTTGTGTATTCCACTGTTCCATGTCGTCCCCCCCCCCCCAAAGCACCTCGAGTGTATCTGGGGAGTGTATCAGGGGGTGTATTGTGGAAATGCAAAGTGTTGGAACTTGTGTATTCCACTGGTCCATGTCGTCCCCCCCCCCCCAAAGCACCTCGAGTGTATCTGGGGAGTGTATCAGGGGGTGTATTGTGGAAATGCAAAGTGTTGGAACTTGTGTATTCCACTGGTCCATGTCGTCCCCCCCCCCCCAAAGCACCTCGAGTGTATCTGGGGAGTGTATCAGGGGGTGTATTGTGGAAATGCAAAGTGTTGGAACTTGTGTATTCCACTGGTCCATGTCGTCCCCCCCCCCCCAAAGCACCTCGAGTGTATCTGGGGAGTGTATCAGGGGGTGTATTGTGGAAATGCAAAGTGTTGGAACTTGTGTATTCCACTGGTCCATGTCGTCCCCCCCCCCCCAAAGCACCTCGAGTGTATCTGGGGAGTGTATCAGGGGGTGTATTGTGGAAATGCAAAGTGTTGGAACTTGTGTATTCCACTGGTCCATGTCGTCCCCCCCCCCCCAAAGCACCTCGAGTGTATCTGGGGAGTGTATCAGGGGGTGTATTGTGGAAATGCAAAGTGTTGGAACTTGTGTATTCCACTGGTCCATGTCGTCCCCCCCCCCCCAAAGCACCTCGAGTGTATCTGGGGAGTGTATCAGGGGGTGTATTGTGGAAATGCAAAGTGTTGGAACTTGTGTATTCCACTGGTCCATGTCGTCCCCCCCCCCCCAAAGCACCTCAAGTGTATCTGGAGAGTGTATCTGGGGGGGTATAGTGAAAATGCGAAGTGTTCGAACTTGTGTATTCCAATGTTTGAAACCTCATCCCCGTAGTACAACTATGGAGTTTGCTTTAAGTTTGGGATTTCCTAACAAACATAATGCACCAAAAACCCAGTGTAACAAAGGGGTTAGCTTCTGGTTTGATGGCAAAAACTGTCAAAGGCGAAGTCAACTAGTTTCGACGTTCTTGCTTCCGACATCGGCAATACCGATGTCAAAAGGGAGCGACGTCACTCTCAAAGTCAGCGATGTTCGACTCAGATGGCGAAGTCGCCTTGCTATTTCCTAGCGGGCATTCTCGCCCTGTACACGTGGACGCGAGTGTATGTTTTGGACCCAAATACCCATAATATGAATACTTCACCCACCGGAGCCGAAAGACAATAAGTGCGCGTTACAACAAAGGAAGATACAAATGGGTTCGCTAAGAGAAAACAAGCATAACACAAATAGTATATGAACACAAAATTGGTCAGTCAATAAGTACATATCCATCACCTATTTGAAAATAATTTGAAAAACATGAGAAGTCAAAGCAAGTTCGATGAAGCTTATAGGGTTTTATACACTGAAACACTTGTGTATCTAGAATGTACACGTAACTTCTGGGAAGTATTCCTATTCATGGGAACTCATTTCCATGAAACATCCTCCCCATATGTTGTAGAATTGTACACTAGTTTATCCGTGTGTACTTTTGGGGTGATTGACCATAAATGGCAACCGTGGCAAGATTTCTTGGTGGACATACTCTGTGCACAAACCAAGGCAAGTAGAAGGTGGCAGGCAGACATGGGTCTTTGGATGAAAGAGCGTCTATATAGTCTTAGTCTAAGGCATTTTTTTGTAAAGGTGGATTGTTGTTGTAGTTGTTTAGTTGTTGTATGGAGTTGTTGGAGTTGTTGTTCGAGTAATCATATACACTAAATATAGTCTAGTTTTTTTGTGGGATCTCAGCAACTTGACCAGTTACTCTCCGCCCACAAGAAACTTCCTATTGCAAGGTCGTAGCTTCCTCCTCAACGAATTATTCTAGTCCAAGGCACGGATCTTCCTCCTTAAGGAAGCTCCCTGAATATTGGTAACTTGGCACTAGTCTTACTCACTAAGTCGCGCATGTTGACGATGATGGAGGGTGGTCCCCACTCTTGGATTTGCATGAACCTGCTTAGTCATGCATGTAGTGATTGATGCAAGTGCTCAGTCGTGCATGTGGTACTTGATGCACTTCTTAGGCATGCATGCTCCACCTGATGTAGAGTAGTCCATGCTCTAGAGCTATGCTTACATGTGCTGGTGTCAGTGGTCTCAAGAATCCATTCAAGTGTACCGCCACTTTGACTGTTTTAGGAGATGAACCGGATATTTCTTTCTTGCATTGCGCAACTACTGACCAAGATGGGCTACTAACCATGCACAAGCCCCTTTCCCCCATCGGACCTTAGTGCGAGCATTGAATCGAGCCTATAGAGTAGGAAAATCCTAGTCTAGTCGCACCCGAATACTTATGGATAAAAATCTGTAACTTTGCATACAAACCTTTGACTGTCAAACACTTTGCGCCATGTTGAAGTTGTCACTTGGTTTGTTCATCGCTCACTCCAACAGCAGCCATGACAGCATAGCATGATGAAAGTGGTGGACTGGATGTTTTTCAAAGCATTCATAGGAATAGCGACAAAGAGGAAGGTAAGAGCCAATTTGATGCAAAACAGTCTTTTGTTGTTTTGGGTGTAAATCATGATAAGACTCACTCCAACTTATGCACGTTCTTGTACTGGTCACAAATGTTTCATGATGTTGATGAATGTGGAGAAGGATGATTCACGATGAAACCTAGGCATAGAGAAAATCTATGTGCACAAATGAAATTAGAGGAGTAGAAAGGTGATGTAGTGAAGGTACGAGCTCATAAACCATGAGTCATTCGGTTTTTGCTTGGATGTAGGCGACTAGAAGCCATGATTTGGCTCATGTAGTACCTTGAGCTGGCCACAGTTCCTTAGGAACACTGAATGGGAATGATGATGAATTTTGAATGCAGGGACGAGCCACACGCACTTCTGAAGGGCAGGCATTAGAGCTCTATACCGCAAGACTAGCGGTAAGTCGGATCGCATTTGATTTGTTAAGAAAACATGAGAATGAAGACAAGACAAAACGGAAAAGAAAAGAATTAACGGACTGATGTGGAATTGAATGTAGGGACATGATGAACTATGATGCCGATGATGAAATAGGTTAAGTTGACAAAGCTGATGAAATAGGTTAAGTTGACAAAGCTGATGAAAAAGGCATTTACTTATGAGTAAGGCAAAATGCAAAGGATGAAAACAATGCAATTGTGGGAGGAGAACTACACATGTAAAAGAGGAAGATATAATGAGGAGGTTGATGAAGAGGACGTAATGAAGGGGATCAACAATAGGAGACTTGACGAAGGTTTAAGCTCTTCTCATGTTCAGAAGTAGCGTCTAGTTCCTCACTTGGCTCTACACAAACAAACAATTTGAGTAGTTTGGCTAGAATTGAGGTGGTTCAAGAGAAGCAGAAGTGTTTTCAAATGGCAGGAGAGTGACAACCTATTCTGCAATGGGCTTGAGATTTTCAATTAAGAATGCATGTGGTTTCTGATGTCTTGAACCCAAACAATGTTCTACATTTGTGAAGAACAACAAGGGGATGCAGTGTAAGAAGGCGACCATATAGAATGACACATATTGAAGATGGAAAACATTCAAAGAGATGAAGTTGATGTAGATGAGGTGCATGCAACATGATTACGTAATAGCTTCAGATGGAAAAGCAGAGATTGATGAAAAAGGCGTTGTAAGAGGTAGATGAGCAATGGATCAATGTCTATGCCACAAGGTCACCTGAGTCATCAAGAGCAATATGTTAAAGGTAACAATACTGTGCTTATCTTTTTTATCAAGTTGGCACAGTCGGTTTAAGAATCAGAAGAGCGTGTAAGGAGTTCAAGAAGTTTCTCTAAAAAAAAATTTGAGTTCAACGGTGGAGTTCTCTCACCCCTTGTACACACCAGATTTACTTCTAGCATCCAGAGCTGTAAAGTACTGTGTGCTAAATGCAAAAAAGGGTGGTGCATGCCTGCTGATCCAGACTAGTCAACAGCTTTTCAGTGCAATTACATAGTGCTGAGTTCTAGGCTAGGTCTAGTCAAGGTGGGGCTACACCTAACTAAGTAGTGTGGACCACCTCGATCGGCTACTATATCAGCGCAACTGAGCAGCACCATGCAAGGCCCAGAGTGGGGACCGCTTTATATCAACACATGCATGTTTGACATAGTATTGCGTAACAACATGCATGCACGAGTCATCAACCACATGCAAAGCCAGAACCGGGGACCACTTTGCATCAACACACCCATACACAACTTAGCAACAGGAGCTACTAGAAGGGTTACTGCCTATAAGAAGATTCCCAAGTTAGCAATCTTCCAACCTGCAGTCAGAAGCTTGCATCACCCTGAATATCTTTCAACTTGGAAATGGCATGTTGTAAAAGATGGCCAACCTGGTAGTCTTCATTCAACAAATCAGTCATCACTTAGCCTGAGTAGCCTCCACCAATTCTAGACATCACATGAGACCAATAATCTACATGCATTCTTCTGAAGACCCCACTAAGATTGGTAGTAGTCATTTAGCCTTGGCAAAAGGAAGCCCCTGACTACCTAAAGGTTGGACTACCTAGAAGAGGTGGCCAGACTATGTCTAAGACCTAAGCAACTTTGCTAAGCTGTCTTGATAGACGTTGCCCACCTCTTGGCCAGGAACTGTGTCTAGGCGTGAATGTCTAGAGTTAGTCGCTAAATGAGCTGTGTGTTCTGTACAGGTTCTTCTATTATAAATGTAATCAACTAAATTCATTCAGCCCTAGCATTTTCAAGTTCTAGCTTTCTATTCTATCTATAGTTGCTCTCCAAACACAATGGTCCCAGCAATAAGGAACCTAGCCCTTGCTGTACCCCACAAAACATCAACATGGTATCAGTGCAAGGTCAATACTAATAGCATCTACAGTCTCAGTCCTAGCTAGTGGTGTTTTGGGAGAAGTTGTGGAATCTTGTGGCCTACGTCAACGAGCAATTGAGGTCTTCAAGCGTCCAAGGTGATATCCATTTCTCAAACTTCAGAGGCACCTTGGATTGTGCGAGTAACATGGAGATGGAGAATTCAGTGCAAGCACTCTACCTTTAGATGAAAACACTTTCATTCATGGTTTAGGCATGGGGAAACATCAAGGTTGCCATGTGGCAAAGCAGGCAGAACATAAGGCAGAAGAAGCGCAACACTTGGCAGCTGAAGTTAAACGCATGGTGTAGTAAACAGCAGCTACGTGCAAGGTTGTGGAGCAAGAGACAATGGCATTAAGGCAGCAACTTTGTGCATAAGAGGTACCTTGCCAACAGGAGTAGCTCACACGTGATGCTTATGTGAATCAGCTTCAGCAGCAAATGGAATGGTTATACCACCTGAACAAGATACTAGAGTAACAAATACAGCTACGGCAACATAAATGGTAATAGTAGCAACAGTAGTAGTTTGATAATGTCTAGCAAGCTTCATAAGCATCATCAGCATATATGCCTCAACCAAGTCCTCCACCATTCATGGAGCAACCTGTCATTCCTCCACAGGTTCCACCACTAGCATGAGCACAAGTAAGAATCCAGTAGTAGTTTCCAGCCCAATAGCTATAGGTTGCATTGGGCATACCCAAGATGGCACCATTTCAGCCATGTTCTCAAGCACCAACGCCTCAAACATACATATGGCAACAACATCCAACAGTGGAGCCCGTGTTTCAGGTGCAATTGTCAACAGAAAACGTGCAACAGTGTCACACAACTAATCCAACATCACCAACACAAGGACTTGGATACCAAGGGTTACAAGACATTCTGCAAATAGAAGAATCCTTTGTGCAACTACACAATATCTAGATCAACCAGTTCCATGGCAAGAACCTCCCAGACTAGGCCCACAATGTCAAACAAGTGGTCTAGATTCACATCATCTGGAAGTTCTACACTGGTTATAAAGTTCCTCCTCCCCCAAGATCTCCACCACATTTTGTTTCAAAGTTCAACTACTTCAGGCAAGCTACATACATGGTGCTTGACAACCAGCTAAGTCCTTGCATTCAGCAAGTCATTTGCATGTACGAGGCAACGACTGAGCCAGCCAACCATCCATGATCATATCTGTTACATACCTACATGTCACGCGACTCCACTTTCAAGTCTCATCTCCTCACAGAGTTCTCCCACATCAACCTCAGCAGCTTAAGTGACATTGAGAGCTATATCAACAAGGAAAAATTGCTCTACGACCAACTTGCCATCACAGACGCACCCATATCTAAGCCAATCTTTGTGACCTTCCTACTAAACGGCTACACTGGAGACTAGGATGGCGGGAAGAGAGTTCTCAAATTCAAGCCTAAAGAAGAATTGACAAAGGCATACGTCTACAAGATGCTATTCAAAAAGTAGAGAGTCCACCAACTCAAAAGCAAAAAGCTCGTATTTTCAGCAATCCAGCTTACCAGAATGAAGGAGAGAAGAGCGTGTCACACTCCTTGTCACACATCCATGTAGTGATGAAGTCAGCATACTCCAATAAGTCGACAAACTCCCTCCCAAAGGCAATGGCACGTAGTGCCATAGGCTAGCTCGCTACACCACGTCCTGATATCACATGTCATTATTGCAAGAAGAAAGGGCACGTGTACGAAGACTGCTTCAAAAGTTTGCACGATCAAAAGAAAGGGAGGAAGGGAGGATGCCGAGCAAATTCAAGGGAAAGAAGCGAGGGGGAGAGAAGGAGAGTGAAGGAAAAAATAGTAAAATGGGTAGTCGGGAGTTTGACAAGAAAGCGAAGGAGGCAGGCAAAGGGCAACAATTCAACTACACTACATCTGTGTTCCAACTGTCACACAATCACAACAACAGGCTAGTTCACTAACCGTATGTTTAGTGTCTGGCCGGTGGGTGTACCTCGCACATTACAAACCACAAATCATGCCTCCACAACTACAAGCCTTCAGGTCAAAGCTATGTGACAGTCCCAAGTAGGTGCCCGGTCTCGGCAAAGGCATGATGACCATGATAGGGGATGATGGAGCAAAGGTCAAGTTTGGCAACGTTCTCCACATACCTGACATTGCTGTTAACCTCCTCCCCCTTTGCAAACACATGAAGAGAGGAGCTTGCATCATTAGTAATGGCAAGCAAGTCACGCTCAAAAACCATGAAGGAAAAACCTTTGCAAAAAGTGAGCTCCTTCCTCATGGCATGATTGAGCTAGACTTTAGCGCACTAGCTCAAGATTAGACGGATTCCCAATTTACAACAGAAAGTCTACACCAACCTGCAGGTACAGATATTGTAATGTGGCACAAGAAGCTTGCCCACATCAACAATCAATTGGTGGAATCCTTGGTGAAGAAGGGCAATGTCAATGGCCTTCTAATAAAAAAAAGTGGCCAAGGAAGAACTGACCCTTGTGAGGACTGCGTTTGTGCCAAGTTGCCACGACAAATGTTCCCTCTTACAAGGAAGTGCAAAAGTAGCCAAAATCTGAGACTGGTTCATATCGAAATCTAGGGAGAGCTCCCCTCAGCAACAGTCTATGGTGGACATTGTTACTTCCTCGTCTTTGTGGATGATGCGACACGCTTTCTTTGGAGCTACCCCCTCCGAACCAGAGATGAAGCACCAACCTATTTCTTCAAAAGGCTTGCAATTGCAGAGAGGCAAAGCAATGAAAATCTACAAGTTCTATGCTCTGACATTGTTGGAAAGTACAGGAGCACAGAATTCATGTCGCACCTTGAGGACATGGGCATCGTGCAGTATTTCTCTACACCATATGCCATGCAACAAACAGATGTTGTAGGACGAATTGCACTATTCAGGAGACATTCAAATCCATGCTCCTTGGAGCGTAGCTAGACAAACTCTAGCGACCGTATGCATTATAGCAAGCACTTTGGGTGCGGAATCTTGTACCGCACACAACCTTACCAGACATGACTCCATTTGAAGCATGGCATAATTCCAAGCTGGACATCACCATGCTTCGGACATTTGGCTGCATGACGCTTCTCTACGTCCCAAAGGAACGTTGCAGAGAGCTTGGAGACAAGCAGCTAGGGGCATGTTTGTCAGACAAAGCCCCAACATGAAAGATTGGGAGTTCTACGACATTAACACCCAACGTATCGACACCAGTCATGATGATCTTTTCTTCAAGCATCTGACACGTTAGAGGGGAGACGCCAAGCGCTTGATCGTACCAAACGTCCTTGAGTGAGTTTAAGAATCATTTGTGGAGTCAATCCAAAAAAAATCAAAAGCCTATGATCGACTCACCATAACAGATTTGGATGAGGCAAGTGAAGAGGCCATGCACGTGAGTGTGTCCCTCACAATTGACAACGACAAATGCTTCGCCGCTGATTAGGAGGCAAATGTAATAAGCCATGGTGAACGCCATCCCGTGGCGATGCAAGATGGTGCAAAGCAACGAGGCTGAAAAAAGCACAATGGCAATCACACGTAGGCACTTCAGGCGCCTCTTATAGCAGAAATTTGAAGAACAACACATGGAGGATGAAGTAGAATGCGACATGGCGATCACAACATGTTAGAATGGAATCCATGTGGTGCAGTCCCCACATACACGGTGTATGTTGAGAATGATGAAGTACATGCTGACTTCACAAGAATGCATCTAACAGCTCTCCTTTCTAAGACCTCACCTACACTACCGCCCGGGCCAAGTTTACTCAAGGAAGCACTGGCATTTAAGTTTGCAACAAAATGGAAAGCAACAATAGATGTGGAATACAATAGCCTCATGCAGCAAGGAGCTTGGGAGCTAACAGAGCTGCGATCAGGTTCAAGGCCAGTTGGTGTGAAGTGGGTAATCACGGTGAAGACAACGGTAGATGGCAGCATCGACAAATTCAAAGTGTGCTTTGTTGCAAAGGAATTTTTAGGTGGAAAGCAAGGATTTTGTCAAAACATATGCACTTGTAATTTGTTATACCATAGTGCATATCATGCTCGCCATTGTAACAGTCAAAGATTACGAGGTGTAGTAGCTTGACTTTAAGAAAGCCTTCCTAAGTAAAGAAATGGACACTACTATCTAGATGAAGCAGCCAGAAGGTTATGAGGACGGTATCAAAAGAATGTGCAAGCTCGTCAAGAGCTTGTACAGGTTGAAGTAAAGCCCTCTTCTTTGATAGCACAAGTTGTAAAGTCTCCTTGAGTCTTTGAACTTCCATCCATCAGCCTACAACAATTGCTTGTTCCTACATCGACAAGCGGAGGACGAGCCTCCATGGTGTTAAGTTCTTGTCTACGTGCACGACATCCTGCTCATCAACCCATGTCCGGACATCATCCACAGAACAAATCGTGCAATTGCACAAGAGATCAATGTGACCTTGATGCCAAGCTTTGAATACTACCTCAGCATGAGCATAAAGTGCAACCACTTCGAACGCACGCTCAAGTTATCTCAATAGTCTTACGCAGCCAAAGTCTATAAATGATTCGACATCCCTCATCGTCGCATTGCATCTCCCCTAATGCACCAGCAGTTGATCCATCAAGGAGTAAGTTGGAGAATCGAGATTTACTATCGCATTAGAGTTAGTTCTCTCATGCACGTTGCAAGCTCCACTCGACCACACCTGTAGTTTGGAGTGAGCAACTTGGTGCATGAGAGTGAGATGTGGAGTGAAAAGTGCTTCCAACGAGCTAGATTGTGCCCTCGAGTGCTTCCTGTTTATGGCTGAAACAACGTTTGTCTTTGGCTCATCAAGCAACCTTATGCTGAGCTGCTATGTGGATAAAGATTTTGGAAGTAGATAGGAGGGCCGCCATAGCACCACATGATGTTTTTGTCTCCTTGTCAAAACAGTTGTTTCGTGGTCAAGAATGAGACAAAACATTATCACACTCGCTTTGGCTGATGCTGAGTATGTCACGGTGACTACACTAACTCAAGAGGTCACCTACCTGAGGAACCTCCTTGACGACATTGCTTTTCTTCATCATGGTCCAACAACAGTTTACGTCAATAAAAAATCAGCCATCAATCTCACACACTCTAAAACGTTTTAGGAGCAGATGAAGCACATTGACATTCGTTGCCAGTTGATTCGCTTGGAGGTGATTGACCACACAATCAACCTTCCAGGAACAGCGTAAGCAGCACATTTCTTGACCAAAAATGTCCCAAAAGAGTTTTTTCAAAGGTGAAAATTCCATGTCAACTTACGCGTAGTGCCAAGACCTAGTATGTGCAAAAAAGGGTAACTTGGGAGACTTGCGATTGTCGAACACGGGCTCCAATGCTATCGACAATCTCTGCACATAGAAAAATGGAGGTTGGTGCCTCATGGTGCACAAGGTGATTTTTATGGAGCATGTAGTAGAGATCCAGATCCGTCAAGAAAACTCACCTACAATAGAAAATTCGCAAGCAACACTTTGAGTCCTTTCATCACCGACAGCCTCCGTCACGCTTAGTGTCGGCGTGACATAAAAAAATTTACACTTGTCACCCCTCAACTGTGTATTAGAAAACATCTTTTATACTACCAAAACATCAAGATCTTCAACAACCCACCTCAGTCCCTTGCTTTTGTAAGAGACCTGCTTTAGTCTCCAACGTTTGAGGAAAACCATTCTTCCTATGACCCTTTTAAGTCCTTAAAGAAAGACATTATTTTGGCAGTGTAAATAGGGAGATTAGAGCGGAAAAAGGGCTGCGAGCCATTTTTTTATGAGAAGGGGGTGCAAAGGCAGCAAGGAGCATAGCAAGTGAGCAAATTAGGTGGCAGAAAATGAGGAAAAGCCAACGGGGGTGTTGCGAGAGGGGCAAAGGTGGCAGCAAACGGTAGATCAGCTGAGATGCAAGGCTTGGGAGCGAGCGCAACAAGCACGCGAGAACGTTTGCTAAGAGGGAGGCAAGCAACCTCTTCAACTTGCCCGCCAAATAGGTGGCCAGCAAGCTCGCAACTCTTATCTTTCCTTCACAAACTCCCTCCACTATTGAACAAAATCTGGCAAAAGAGCCAGGAAGAGGACGGAGCTATAGGCAAGAAAAAGACCAATGGAGCAGCACAGATAGTGCTGGACACAAAGCTCACTCGGCGAGAAGTTTAGCAGCAGTGGAGGACTCTCCAAGCGTGCGACAACCGACCAGCACAACCTTAAATCAAGCGGCGGAAGCCAAGATTGTGTAAATTCTCTGTGAAGCTATGGAGCATTGGCTTTGCTCGCATGAGGGTAACAATGGTGTCAACAGCCAAGAAAATGCCATTGATATCGCTGAATAGCCGTTGGACCTGGGGGAGAGAATAGATTTTTTTTCTTCTCTCACAACAACTTCTTTTCCCATTGGAAAGCAATAGTCAAGCTTCCAAGCAAAGGGAAAGTCAACACGAGCGCCCTTCCATGCAGCAGCATGCATCAAAATCGCCGCTACGCATTTTCTTGTAGTACTAGTCGTCAAAATATGAGCGAGATGACCTGAGACACCACCAAATGTTTGATTCATGGCATAAATAGCAAAGAAAAGCACAAGAGCAACCGCCTGAACTTGAAAACTACCCACATGGGACCCCAATTCTTGTGGTGAAGGACGAGCTTGAACCCGAGAACAGCATAAAGCTTCTTCTATGTTTTTTTGGACACTAAGGAACCAGCAGAAGTTTCTTCTGACATGGAAATCCTTTTGAAGACACTCGACGTCACCAATTTCTTCACCAAGAACTAGTTAAGTTATTCTATGAGCCAATCAAGGGGGATTCTTAAAGGTGATAATCACCAGTCTTATTTCTTTATGAAGATGGCAAAGTCGGTTTTAGAATCAAAGGAGCCTGCAAGGAGTTTAGGAATATTCTTTCAACTATTCCACGGTTCAACGGCGGAGTTTTCTCCTTGCTTGTACAGGCCAAATTCAATTATGGCATCAAGGTCCATGGGGGAATGGACCGTAGAATTGTAAAATACTATGTGCTGCATGCACAATAGAGATGTGCATGCCTACTAACCTACACTAGTTAGCAGCTATATAGTGCAACTACGCATTGCTAGGTTTTTTGCTAGGTTCAGTCTAGGTGGGGATACACCTGACTGAGCATAATGGACCGCCTTGCATTGGATGCTGCATTAGTGTGACTCAGCATTAGCATGCAAGTCCCAGATTAGGGATCGCTATACGTCAACGCATGCATGCACGTCACCGCACTACGTCAAACCATGCATGCACGAGTCATCAGCCAAATGCAAAGCCAAGAGCAAGGACCTTTACATCAGCACAGCCATGCAGAACTTAACAACAAGAGGTACTGGAGGAGCTACTACCTAGAGGAAGATTCCCAAGCTGGGAATCTTCCCACTTGCAGCCAAAAGCTTCCATTTGCCTGAACACCTGTCAACTTGCCAGCATCATGTTGTAAAAGGTGGCCTGCTGAGCAGTCTTCATTCAACAACTCAGTCATCACTTAGATTCAATCCTCTAGTCATCCACAACAACCTCCACCATTACCTTAGGCCAAGACTTTGTCGAAACTCTTCTTAAGACCCCAGTAAGCCTAGTAGCAGTCTATCTGCCTGGGCAAGAGAATGCCCCTGACTACCCGAAGGCCTCAGTACCTAGAAGAGGTGGCCAGACAACGTCCAAGACCTAAGCAACTTCGCTGAGATGTCTTGCTAGATGTTCTCCACTTGTGAGCTTCAAGCTATTTCTAGGTGTAAAATTCCAGACTTAGCCTCTAGCTTTGGTTTGTTTGCTGCATTATTTCTTGTACTATAGTTGTGATCAACTACAGTCATTCAGTCTCACCATTCTTCAAGTTCCTGCTTTCTACTCTATTTGTAAATGCTCTCCTAGCACAACGGTCTGAACAGCAAGGTAACTAGCCCTTATTGCACACTACAAAACATCAACATAGTAGGGACACAGTAGGTATACCAATTCTTTGGAGGAATACGATTAAAAAGAACAATGTACAAAAATGGAGAGAGAAGCCTAAATGATTGATAGTTTATTTTAAGTGGCAACACAGAGGAGCTTAAGGACAAATTTCAATGTTTGCCTACGGAGGAGTCTTAAACTTTGCCATGGACATGTGACAAGCAAAGATTGGTCCTGAAGGTGACAATTGCACAGCCTCAAACAACTTTCATTACGATGCCGGTGACGTCAATTGTAGTAAAAGCAAAGGATACATAGATACTGCTGGTGGCGACACAAAATGGCGAATAGAGATGTTGCATAGCAAAGGGTGGGGAGGACAGTGATGGATTGTAATCTTAATCAAACCCAACAACATGATGTCTGAAAAGGGTCTAAAATTGTTTCTAAAGAACAGGGAGTAAAGCAAGTTTTAGTAGAAGCAAGCAGAATAAAGTGGATTTCAAAGAGATAAGAAAAGGATTTCCACAATAATGAGATGTGAGTCAATGTTCAAAGTTAGGTTGTAAGTAGAAAGAAGATGCTGGAAGAGCAAAGATAGAGTGCTAGAGTGGGCGAGGACAAAGGGGAGAATGTTTTGATTGATAAGAAGTTGTTGATAAGGTGCATGAGGTTGATAAATGGGGCAAGAGCAGGGAAGCAAGGAGGTGTGCATGGGCGAGAATGTATTTAATGGTGTTGGTAGTGTGAGAATGAAGTAAGTAGAGCACAAACTACATGGTGAAGTGGCTAAATGAACGTGAATAAGATGAATTCACTTGTTCAAGATCAAATTTGAGAGAAGTAAACATCTTGTGTAGACACCCAGAAAAAGACCAAATAGTTGTGACAGAAGTTTTTTATTGCTAGGTGAATGCAAGTGACTGATGTCACTTTACAAGAGTATTACTTGATTATTGGGTGCAAGCTATCGATCATGGTTCAAACTGGTCCAGTGATGAGAGAATACCATTACTCTGTTAATCCAAGATATAATCCTTCTCTTTGTTAGGTTCATATTAGTAACACCCCTCTACAATAACTAGTGAGAGGCAACCCCCCAACACATGCCACCACTATACATTACACTCAAAATCCTTTAAAGAGTTTAAAGACTAAACATTAGAGGTACCCAACCTTTATAGGTGGAAATCGCTTGTTAAATAGTAAGTAGACATTCACTATAAAAAATTTCATTTTCTATGCCATGCAGCAAATTCCATGTCATCTTCACCGTCATGGAACTTGACACCAACAAAGTAATTTCATGTTTCAACATTGTCCCGTGATTGGTCCGTAAGTCATACAAACTATGTCACACTTAAGTGCTCCCAAACAATCCTCTCGTGAAATCAAAACATCCTTATCAAGGAACTAAAGTCAAATAGTGTCTTTAATTGGTAGATAACACTGAAGGATTTTTAGTCTAATTTTTTTCCTTAAGAAGTCATTAATTTCATCTATTTTTGTTAAGACCAATTCTTGTCCTCTTTCTAGCCAAGTGGCCTATGTTTTGGTTGAAGTTTTTTTACCACAAATTGCTTTGTCACGTTTGGAAGACTTTAGGTGATGAATAGTTGCTTCACGAAAAAGAACCTCATTTGGTTCTTAATTGAGGTGAGGTTTTGCATGCACGTTTTGCCTATATGAGTCCTTCCCATATCATTCCTCTTTTTTTGGAGAAGAAAACAAAAGAAAAATAATTTCCATGTTGTTTTCTAAATTTCAAGTTGTTGGTGTACTACACGAAGCATCCAATTCATTCAGGTCTTCAATTTTTTCCATTACAAGGAAATCATTAATGTTGCTAATTATCATTTTAGTGATCCGTGGCAATAGTGTGTCATAATGTGGTCCATACTCTGTGTTTCTTTTAGAAAAGAACTTTTTGTTCATTCTAGATCTCAGCAAAGGTGTGGTTGCTTTCAAACGTCTGGGCATAATTGAGGGCTCCCTATAACTATCGTAGTGAGATGGCCTCTTCTGCCTTTCTTCTTCCACAAGATTGGTTTCGTATCTCCTCTCTTTCCCTTCTTTAGGCAATGGTTTTCTTCTCCTCCCATCTCCTAATGTTTTTTAATCTACCTAACTATCTACTACATGTTTTTTTCAAGAAGAGTTGCACCTCTCCAAAGTCAAGGAGGCATCTTATCCACCTTCCTTTAACCACTTACACAACTTCTTCTATTGTTTGCTTCATTTGTTTAGACTATTTCTCTTTTGTATTATTTCCTTACAAAGTGACCATGCCAGAAGAACATGTCCTCTATTAGAAGCAACTTACTATCTGATTTCAATAGCAAGGTCTTTAAGGCAAGTAACCGAAAGCTCCATGGCAGCTTTCTCTCAATCTCGTCCTTGTTGTATCTGTTTTTACCTTAAATCCGTGATGGTGGCAACCTTTACAATTATTGCTTTGGCTTCATGCAATTTTTTTATGGCATTGTTTTGTCTTTCTTCCCCAAGGTCAAGATTCACATCTTAAAAAGTGTCAACGGCAAAACATAAGTCTATAGTTGCGATCGTTTTTTGTCTGTTGAGGTTTTTTCTTGTGATAGAATATCCTCTAGCAAAGGAATATATTAATGGTTTAGGCCACAAAGTATGAATTGGATTCCCATAAAAAAGTCATTCTCTAGCTGGATGATCCATTTCCAATTTAGCTAAAGCTTGTGCGATAAGTTTAAGATTTATTCAAAAACTTGGGTCGTCAATGAGGTGATTCTTGCATACAATTTTGTGAATCCTCCTACATCATCCTAGGATCCTTGACATCTACGTCAAATGATTGAATGATAACCTATTAGTAGCAACCTCACTACATTCATAATGTTTTATATAGCCAATGCTTTCTTGTGCACCACAAATCATGTAACGTTCATGTGCGTGAAGTAAGTGACTGATAGGATAAACATGTGTGTTCACCTTTAACCTCTCATCCACGGCTGGCTGCTTATGCATGTCGTATGAGAGGGCATTATGGGTAAGTTCACACTACTATAGAAATTTTCTTTCTCACGCATTTTGTTCGAAAATCAGTTCCTTTCTTATTGCATGACTCATACACAAGTTCAATCATGTTTTCTTGTACCTTTCATGAAATCCAATGTGCTTGATTAGGCATTACTATTTCATCAATTTTGTGAGGTCCATGATAGAGTTTTTTAGAGCAAATAATCTTTTCCTTCTGCTTGAGAAAATAATGTTTCCTATAAGAGGCTGGAGCAATACCTGTCATAGTGTAATTGTACGCTGGCACCCACTTACTTAAATAAAAAAAGATTGTGATAAGATTTTGTTGCGTGTCGGAGAAAGACACGACTCCTCTACCACATAAGCAAATAAAATCAAATGTACTTTGACAATTTTCCTTCCTCATACTTCAGTCTTCGATGACATAACACTAGATTATGAGCCTCTTGAAGGTCTCGTAACAAAGAATGGCATCAACAATAATTTTTTGGTACCTCAAAGCTTCTTAAAGCTCCTTGTATGTCTGTTGTGTAAAATTCTCATTATCCTGTGCTAGGTTGCTTGTTGTAAACTATAGATCTAGTTATGTGCACGTTCTTGCTTGTAGGATTTATAAAGGATCTTTGCTTCAATAGTCTCTCTCGTTCCACCCCCTCCCTCCCTAATGTATAAAATTGATTGTAAACCATTGTACCATTATATGCATACTAACATGAAGCATTCATGCTTCATGATCTTGCTTGATTCTCATGCCTTGGCTGTACTTGATGTTTGACATGAGTGTTAGATTGACTTCTAAGCTGTGGTGATTACTTTGACAAAACATTTCAACAAGCCTATAATGACAAGTATTAGTAAACACAAGCACATAACATTATGGATTTGTATCTAGTGATGGCCACTAAAAAAAGAGGCACTTGTTGTAAAACGAACTATCACATTACAAAGACTTCCACACTCCTTGTTATTTCCTATATCAAACTAGGTGGATTTTCTTTAAGTTTAAAAGACTCTTTACCAACGTTCACACTCTAAAACTCCCATCTTCATAACCCACTTTTTACTTCATGTCAATGATCGTATACATCTCTCCATTCAAGAAAGGTTTTCTTCTTGTAGAGCTACTACACCTAGTACTCCATCAACCCTGAATGTACCAACATGAAGCGTTTGGTGATCTAGCCACTCATGGGAGCATAGATCTAAGAGAAATCATGTCCCTCAATTTGCGATTAATTATTTCCTACGAGTCAAGCCTTGATGTTTTCCATTCCTTCATCAGCCTTTTTCTTGATAAAAACATCATCATTGACACTAAATCCACAGTAACGTTGTTATGAAGCAAGCGACAACATCACTTGCTTGAGTGATTTGCACGTTTTTTGGAATGTGATTGTTGAAACTCATGAAATTTCCCAAAAGAGAAGAATTTTAGGATCCATTCAAAATGTGCCTCCATTTTGTTTCATTCATTAACTGAAAACTAGGGATAATTCTGGCTTAATCTATTCTGAAGGAATAGCATAATGTACTTTTATTCAAACTAGCCTAGTGCATTACGTGAGAATGTTTGAGAAGTACCCTCACTTATGCCCGTTGTTTTGTGGGGAAGACCACTTCAATCCAAGAACCCACCTCCACAAGGAAGGAATTTAATGATTGTAAACAACAACTCCATTTGATCCTCCATCACAATAGGAAATCTCTTTTTGTTATGTCTATGAATTTTACTCCTTGACAATATTCTCCATAGTCGTTAGCTCAATGTACTAGGTTAACCTTATTCATGACAATTTAATCTTATGAAAGGACCTAAAGATCATTTAGTGGACCAAAAAATCATCATGTCCATGATTATGGATAAGCATATGGAGAGAGGTTAATGAACTAAAAAACTTTCAAAAGCATGGCATTAGTCATTCTTGCAAGTTTTCATGAAATTCTTTACATGCTATGTGTGGAAGACACGTCTCTTTCATTTTTGTGTAGTTAAGACATTCTTGATGTCAAACCGGTATGACAAAAACACAACTTGCATCACGTACAAAATGGCTTCATTAGGCTTTTCTAAACATCAAGTATGCACCTCAACCTGAACGTCGATACTTGTCATTCAAACCTCGCCAAAGCAAGTGTCACGGCTCGAAATTGGAGAGTGCCAAATGCGTTCTCACACATCTTTTTGCTTACCTAGGGGGTGAAACCGAACCTTAACCTCTTTTGCCTATGCTCTGTCAAGTTATGTTTGTTGTGTGCCATCGTGTATTTCTCATTCGGTAGCAATGATGAATAAGTTGTTCTTCACTTGGAAAGTTAGAAGTTAGAAGTTAGAAAATCGAGAGGGATCTTGTTCGGGGTGCTCACATGGAGGTGTTAATGCTAACGTTTGCTTTGGCATTTCTTTCGGAACTTGAACCTGTGAGCCTCGCCATAATTGATGTCAGATCGACTTCCCATGCCAAGTTTAGACTCCATACAAAACGACTTTTGAAATGAGATTTTTTTACTTTGAGAGACGAGCGACCCTTCGACTATTTCCTTGGAAGTGAATTTTAATTTTAATTACTTTAGAAATTTTTTACATTAGTTTAACTTTATCTATTGGTGAGGTGTCCTCTATCCATGCTGATAAAACAATGTCAGTTATAAATTTCCCTCTTGAACGGAGCATTGGCACCGCAAATGAGCGCTTCCAGCTCTGATCGAATTGTCACCTAAGCCGCCTTCGCTCGCCCATTGTACATGTTTGTCATGAGTCCCATGTTTGACATCGCCAATAAGGGAACGGTAATGTCGATTGGGAAGTCACGGATGAGTTGCATGTGAAGAAGTCACTTGGCCTCAAGTGAACATTGCTCAACTTTTTAAGTCAGCTTTGGAAGTTAGCTTTGGAATTCGACTAGCATTTGTGGTTTTTAACTCTAGAAAGGAGCCTTGTACTTCTTGGAAGTGTGGTGGGAATACCACAGAACATTTCTTTCTACTTATGGAAGTGAGCTTGAAATTTAATCCATCATTCTTTCCAATGTTTTGGTCACTCCTAGTAAGTTTATCTGGACTCAGAGCCAGACATTCGAGGTAACGCCCACACGAGTAAGACAGTCACCATCCTAGGGCACTATCTATTTGGTTCTTTGGGGGGATTTTGTTTACCAGATTTAACCGGACACGCCTACCCGCTAAGGGAGGCTAGTTACCTTTGTTGCCTATCCTTGACGTTGGAAGATCGTGGTGCCGATTAAGGCGAGCTTGCTTGCCCAAAATTGTTTGTAAGTCGGGGGGAACCCATGGAACAGCCTTGAACCATTTGGAGGTATGTTTCCACTTTGGATTGAGATTACTGGCTACTAAAGGTGTTGTCGCAGTTTAGTTGTAGTCAGCGGTTGAGTTGGAAATGATGCGCCCACCAAATGGCTGGGACCTGCTACGAAAGGTGTTTTTGCAATCTAGTGATAGTTAGCGTTTTGAGTCTTGAATAATGCCCACTTTGTGGGTTAAACTATGGGTGAACTACCCGGCCTTGGATCATTTTTAAACCCCCGGCACTACCTAACAAGCCATCGTACTTTCATTGCACCAGAAAGTTCCATCTCGACTTCGTCACTCGCAAGAGTGACGTTCTTCAACCACATTGGACAAGCTCATCCGAAGCAATCCGCGGAAGGGTGTTGAAACAAAAATGTGGCTGTGAAAACAAAGAGGTTTTACCTCACTCGGATCCATGGCAGGAAGCTTAGTATTGGACACCGGACAAAGATTGCGTGGCAATAGACACAATGGAAGATTTGTTTGCAGTTACATCAGACTTACGGTTTACCGTTGGGCGATGGCCGGACCCTTGAGCGACAGAGTGAGTGGAAGAGAGAGAAACAGAGAAATGGCCAGGGAAAAGAAAGCGGAGAAGGGATGAGTGTGAGGTAGAGAGTAAACTGAGAAAATAAACGACAGCGGGTGAGGCTGGTTGCGGTTGGAATCGATGGTTGAACGAGTTCAACCATCATTCTCGCTAGTGCTGTCCGTGGGGTCTTCGCCTGGAACGTTGTCGAGGCGGTCCAACTTGACCCTCCATGTTTATCCGTCCGGATGGGGTTCCTTCAGCTCGTGTTCAACCAACTTAGCGGGTCCCACTCAGCGCACCAATTATAGGACGATATCGTTTCGACCAACAACCTTCCACCAGTCAACGTGAGGCACCGATATGAAAGCTCGACGCCAGTCCTTTGTAGCTGCGTCGACCTTTGGACATGACCGTAAGCATACGACTCATGACCGGCTTTCTGAGTGAGACGAAATCTGTGCGTACCTTGTGGACCAACAAAGTCCTCAACTATGTTCAGAAAAGCTTGTGTCCGGTAGCGTTCGACCACCGATTTCAACCGCAACCAGCCTCGCCCAGCACTTTTCGGAATAGTGCACATTCCTCCGACCTTGCCGGATGAGTGAATGACGGACTCGGGGCCATTCCATGTTCGAATTCAGCCATTGGACGAACGCATCACTCGGCCAGGGCCATCCTGGCAGATCCGAGATTCGTGCAGTGGATTTCGGGTACTGTTCGACTGACCCATGTCGAGGCTGGAAACGTCGCCAAAAGGCATTCACGAACACGTTTGTTCACGACGATCCGAGACCACGAATTCAAGCTTGTCCTCTTTCAGTAGCCCCCTGCAGATGGTATGAGACGGGAAGACGCGAGACTTTTTCCCCGCTCATCGATTTGGAATGCAATGTTCGCGTCAGATGTGGAGAAAAACTTCATTTATCCTATGGGAGACCGCACCTCATTTGCATCTTTGGACGTGGCAGCACGAGTACTTCTATCGACAACGTCGATCTGAAGCGTGATGTACGCTGAAGTCCACTATGAGTACAACTATTTGCACAAAAAATGCATATTGACGACGTGACAAGCCTCAACACGAATATGCTAAGCCCCGCTTGTTACTCTACCCATAACGCGACATCTTACATTGCGAATGAGAACAAAGCGGGAGAGCCCGCCCTGCTCATGCAATCGACAAACAAGGCAATGGCTTGTATGAATGTGCTGCGCACCATTTTTCTGACATCAGCATCTGAGGCTCCGGAAGTTATCGAAGTTCAGAACTGCTTCAACGGTGGCGCAGCTGGTAACATCGCTCGCGACGGCGTCGTGAAGGACGCGTACCATGTCCAGGCATCAAAAGACCCACCTTCTAAGATGAACATACATGACAATGAGAACTTCGTTCGGACTTGTCCAATGCCGTCGCCAGAAAATATCGCTCTCTTATTGGTTCAAGGAAATCGTCGTGAAAAATTGGACAATTTTCATTTCTTTCACGTAGGAGCCTCCCTTTCTGATTCGATAGGGCAAAATCCATCGCGTGTAATCTTGCCTCCAGATATTCAGACTGGGCCACCACAAAAGCGCAACACTAGCCCTCTGACACACAGCCATCATGGACCGTCGTGAAGAAGGGTCGAACTCGATGTCCCTGACGGCTATGTCTCGGAGGGCTAGCGTTGCGCTCTTGTGGTGGCCCAGTCCGAATAGCTGGAGGCAAGCTGAATCGCGACGGATTTTGCCCTATCGAATCAGAAAGGGAGGCTATTACGTGAAGCCTATGAAAAAAGTCCATGTTTTCACGACGATTTCCTTGAACCAATAAGAGAGCGATGTTTTTTGGCGACGGCTTTGGACACGTCCGAACGAAGTTCTTAGTAGAATGAATGTTCTTCTTGGATGGTGGGTCTTTTGATGCAAGGACATGGTACGCGTCCTTCACGACGCCGTCGCGAGCGATGTTACCAACCGTGCCACGGGGCTTGCACGATCATTTATCCATCGCCGTTTTCCATCGCTATCCGCTTTCTTAGACCACAAAGCGGGATCGTTTTGTTGCTTGAAATGGGGCACAGCTGGTAAACGCTGGAATCCATCGTTGAACGTAATTGGACAGTTCTCTGCATCTTTTGTTGGAGGACTTTCATAGTCCAAACATTTCACCCTGCTTGTTTGTCATTCTCAATGCCGGTCACAAGAACGGTGCAGGCGGTCAGGTCTGGGGTAACTTTTTCCCAACTGTGGATGAACATTGAGCTTCCAGCTATGAGTATTTGCACGTGATTGGTGGAAACGGGGATTTTTGGGAAGATTCTGTTCAACTACTGCTATGCCATGTGGGGCTCGCCAGGATCGCTGAACGAGGGAAGAAAGAAGTCGTTCCGGACGCATCGACGTGGAGGACCAAGCCACCCATCGTGGACCACTGTAAGGCTTAAACACCGCGGACACGACCGACTGCCCATCGCTGGAATCCATCGTTGAGGACAGCTAACAACACATTCCAACGTTTACCAGCCGCACCCATTGACACCACTGCTAAACTGTAGCAGCTCCAAAGAAAACCGGACAAAGATATCGCCCATGGCAATCAGGAGACATTTTGGGCGAGTATGGGAACGCCCCAGTAAAAAGACAGAATCAGGCCAAAAAGGAAAAAATGAGACACTATCCGTGCGGAATACTAGAATGCTTGCATCTTCGATGACACCTCAAGTATCCGGACGAGTGGAGTTATTTTTGCATGGCGACGTACAGGTTTTAGCAACACTTTCCATGACTGAATCAGACAACGGCTTGGATTGAGGGTTTTTCATATGCTTCGATTTTCTTCAAAACATAACCACCAACAGAGTAATACCGTAGTGATCTTTGAATTCGTGCTCCAAAGTAATTGAAGGGATGTAACTGAGGTTCGTGTCACAAGTCAATTGTTATTTGGGTATTCAAAATGAAGGACGAAGGGCATATGACATACATGATTTCGAACTTAAGCCACTTAACTTACCCAAGGACGGGTTTGAATCCGAGGGGATGGAGAATTTTTTGTCGATCGGACGACTGACGCACAATGACCAATGAACAAAGGTACGAGTCGTGCGTTGGCTGTTCACGGCTAGTTTTCGTGGTGTGGATGTTCGGGTGTTCGATGCGCGCCTCGAGACGCACCAACCGAGACGTAAACTCGTGACGCCCGCCACATTCACGCTCTCCCGAATGTCGCCATTTTGAACCGAGTTGCAACTCTGAAGAAACCGCACTTACAAGTGGATTGTGGCTTAGTTACAAAGGCAAAGACATTCCATTATACCCTCGCAGCCAGCAACCATGTCGCCATTAACTTCATTCTTCTCTAAGGTGACCTTCGACCAGCACAAACTGAACATCGAGAGAGCTTTGTCCGGACCCACGCCCGTCGCCACTCACAGACGTGGTCCTGGACGTCCAAGAAAGACCCCCCTTTTCCTTTCGGCTTCTATCCCTCCAGCACAAGCCATTCTCAAAGTGAACCCAACCTCCTCCATCGACCCACTCTCGATAGACACACCAAAAAATGAGCGGTTGCCCAAGAGACGGGCTCACATACTCCTATCAGATGATGAACACGACACTCATGAATGCATCAACACTGCTTACACGGTGATAGTTTCGGATGACGTGGACGCCCCGTGTGCCGTGGACGTTGTTCATGCCACGAACGCCATAGACCCTATTGGGGCTGCTGACCATGCAGACCCTGCTCAGGCTACCACGGTGGTGGACGAGAATTTGCATGCTACTAAAATCGATGTTGTGGAGGTGCTTGTAGATTGCGTCCTATCCGCGAAAGACTTGGAAACACGACAGGCAATAGATCAGGCGGTGGTTATCGCCCTGATGGCGGAGCTTGAGTCCGACATTGCGGATGAGGCAGCGATGGAGTACGCCAACTCCATCACCGATGCAATTGTACTCCCTATGGCCACCGACTCTTAAACCTTGCTGCAGTTGCCAACAACGTCCGCGTTCGGCTCCAAAAGAAGGGGACCGTACATGGATTGGTTCGGCCTCGGACACGTCCCAATCATCCATTCAGCGGTCTTGAAGCATCAAGGCAGCATCACCAAGGTCGTGCCTTGGCTTCGCCATCACTACCACACTCCCGCAGACCCATCCATCTATGAGCGGTTGTCCTATCCTACCTTTAATGGGTAGTACAAACCAAGCAACACCACCCTCTATGCGGTATACGCACACACTCTTGCAATTATGCCAGATCAGCCGATTGATGTAGCGAGGCATACATCCTCACGCGTACAAGGATCTCGAGGTCGGAAATCCTACTTACACGACCATCCCGCCCTGAAACACAAGATTGTGAGGGCATTGGAACTCATGCGTGAGTGGGGCAACCCTATGTGCAACACCATCATTAGGGAGAAGTTTCTAGCCATGGTCCCAGAGCGCGGCCTACCCAGCTTACCTGTCAAAAGTGAGGGAGACATGTTGAGCCGTTCATGGACCCGGAAGTTGGTGGCACGGGAACTTAACTGGATGTGGCGGTGTGGAACGTCCGCTTCCTAGAAGCTACCGGACGACTGGTCCGATCGTGCCACCTCCATGTACCAGCATGCCACCTTCCTCATTAGCCTCCGGAAGATCAAGCCAATCTTGGTGGTGAACTTCGGCCACACGAGGGTCCATCTCGTCCGAAGCCCGAGGTACACGTATGCCCTAAAAGGTTCAACCGAAGTCAAAGTGTGCGAGCAAGAAGACAAACGACAAGTCATAGTGCTCATCACCTCTACCATGGAGGGCGATTTGTTGCCATGACAGGTCCTGCGGACTGGCGAGACGACCGCGTGTCACCCCCAATGGAACAACAGTGATCGTGTGATCCACAACTACAAGTGGCATTTCACGCATAATGCAAATCACCGGGCCTCGGTTGAGACGTCAAAGCAATGGTTTGCGATGGTACTTGAGCCATACTTTGTCTCATTTTCTAGAAGTATGGTGAGAACCCATTTGTCGCCAAAATGCTCCTCATTCTCGATGCATGGCGGTTGCACGCCAGTGAGGCCTTCAAGGCTTGGGTTCGCGTCCGCTACCCGTGGGTGCAGTTGTTGTACATTCCTGCGGGGTGCACTAGCAAGCGGCAGCCTGCAGATGTGGGGCTACAGAAGCCCTTCAAGGGAGAGATTAGCAAGGGCTATGCATCTTGGGTTGGGAAGAAGCTGTCGGTGTTGTTGATAGTTGACCTTGGCATGCGACAAGTGAAGGACACATCAGACAAGTGGATGTTGCAGGCATGGTCGCACATACACAACAACCGCAACATGGTGCGTGGCGCTTGGCGTGAGAGCGGATGGGATCGCTCCTTCGACCATGACTTTCAGCGTGTTGCTTGTGTGGTCTAGTTGAACTTCATGGCCGAGCCTGAGATGCAAGGCTACGAGCTAGATGATGTTGTGGGGTAGTTGCTTAGGATATCTCTTCTGTTTTGGTGCGTGTGCATGTCCTATGTCATGTTTTTCTGTTGGAGCCAAAAAGATTTCCTCAATCAGGCTGTGTGCAATCTCTCCCCCCGTCCTCTGCCCCCTTCTCGTTCCGACCCTCTTTGCCATTGCAAGTACCGCAGCAAAGTTTGAAATCACAGAACACTCGCACAACGACGCCAAGCATCGCACACATGGCTGTTGTAGGATGCTTTGCGTTCCCCCTAAACAACGTTTAGTTGACAGTTTGGACAGAACTGATTTTGCATTTTCGATGAAATAAAAAAATTCACCTTGTTGTCAAATACGAGAATTCGTCGTAGGAAAAAAACGGTTAATAACGAATTCAAAGATCACTATGGTACGACCTAGACTCTACGCTAGACAAGAAAATTCCCTTGTTAAGTTTTTTGGTAAAGGCTCGATTGACGCCGTGCCCTTCGGGACATGCCGTGTCCTTCAGGACATCCGTTGAAATTGGAACGATATAGAGAAGATTAGAATGGCCCCTGCGCAAGGATGACACGCACAAATCAAGAAATGGTCCAAATTTTTTTCTTTCATTCCCCGTGGAGGGTTAGTGATGATAAACATAATAATCTATCGATCTATCGTATCTTGTATGGGAATGGAATCGGACGTTGAACTACGAAAAATTAATTGTGCGATAGAGGAAGCGGAATCGAGCATCCTGCATTGCGGATTACACCCCTTAACTGGAGATCTAGCAAAGAAACATTTGAACAGGGTTCGAGAATTATTGTTAATCTTTGTTCAGTATCCTTGGATAGGCGTTCCCAGGCGGACCCTCAACAGCAAGAAAGCCATCCGCCATCAACATCTTTTGCATTCGCCCATAACCATCCACGAACACCGATTGGTGACGTAACTGGTGGATGGGGGAAACTCGCATTCCAACCCACCCTTTCCCAGACGTGGCCCTACGCCAGACCCACGTCGTCAGAGGTTCTGGACGTAAGAGAAAACAGGGGATCCTCGACCAAGAATGATAGGAACGGACAAATATTCTCTTTGCGCTGGACAAGAAATGAGATTAGCCTCCAGTATGCAGAGAGCATTACAGAATGCTAGCTGCCAGTTTGAGGGCCTTGCTGCAGCGGTCTTGACCTCCACTCCTTATTGTTTGGGTCCTAAATATATGTGGGAAGGGCAACTATGTGTGTTGTGTGGTGCGTTCCTGGTTTGTCTAGTCATGTTGACATAGATTCGTCCGCTGCTGGACAAATCGACGCCAACATCATCGCGTTTTGTTGCATGTTTATCCATGTCGTTTTTTGTCAACCGTCATGTTGTGCGTTCAGCCCCCATCACATAGAGATTCGATGGGAGGGCGCGTCAAAATGGGGCTCTCCGAGTGACTAGGAGGCAGTACGGCAGTATCCAGGTACGAACCCCTACAGGAAGCAAGAGGCAGGCGTCAGGAGGGGGGTCGAACTCGGCACCCGGCACAACTTTGTCAAGATGGGAATGGGGAAACTCCCCATCAAATCATCTTGAGCAGCATAACACTGGCCTCCAATACTTCATATGCTCTTAAGAGCACTTTGCAGCACCCAAACTATGATTCTAAGAAAATTTTCGAAAAGGCGTACGCGCAAGCGCTTGAAGCACATTTTCTCTCGGAACCACAAAATTCAACATGTGTTTGTAAGGTTTCAAACATCTTTTGACTTCTCTTTTGGAGGAAAACAAGATTTGTCCAAGAAGGGAGCGTCATGCTCACCAACGCGTTGTTCCAGTTTTCATTCAAGTTTTAAGTGCGGTATATAAACGTTTATGTACTTAGGCTCAATATGTGAGCAATCCTTTAGGGGGTCTTACACGCTTATGCATATCCATACTTTGGACCCGAAAGCGCGTGCTTCATTAAGCATGGAAACATTGAAAATGGTGGTCACTACTTTATGAGGTAACTTCTTTAGTGCACCATTTTTACTTACAACATTGCATCCGTGGCTAGGCATTTCCCTCTGAACACACAAACACACACTACAATTGTGTCCAATGCGTACAAAACTCCATAAGGCAAAGTGATGGAACATAGATTATTACTTTGGGTATTTCACATCAACAGTGATGTTCTATTCAAATAACTTCCCAATCATGTTACAAGTTATCTACTATCTCTTACCTTTGCATTTCTAGCTCCAGAGGAGCCTGCCGTCCGAGAGGAGCCCCTCGCCACTACAGGCTCGTCCGCGAATCCTCGCGACCAGGCGCTCACCAAACGCAACAGATCAATCTCCGAGCTGCACTAGCTTCTCGTCCTATGCTCATCTCAGAAAGGTGCGAGTGAGCTGACTGAGTTGAGGGGTCCTACTGCTTCTGGACTGTCTGTGTCGTTGCGTGATGATGCCTGTGGTGGTCCCCATGCCCAGCTGTGTGCGCGTGACGGACCTGATGATGTGTCTTGGTTGTACGTTGCTCATGCGCACTCCGCTTGTCGCCTTGTTGTGTCCCCCGCTGAGCGTCCTGCTGTCGCATCTTGTTCCGTCGCCGAGTGCCACGTTACCCCTTGTACGCGTGTCACCGACGCCACCTAGGTCGTTGACTCCGGTGCCACCCACCACATGATGTGTCGCCAAGACGCCTTCGTCGTCCTGCATACTGTTGGCGCTCTTCGCTCTGTTTGCACTGCAGATGGCCATGAGGTCCTTGTCGAGGGTGTTGGGGTTGTGTAGTTCAACGGGCCCGCTGGTCCCGCATACATCTTCGACGTCCTCTTTGTCCCTGATCTGGAACTCAGTCTGCTGTCTGTCCATTCTTGCACCAAGATTGGCTTGCGTGTCACGCACACAGCTGCTGATGCTCGCATCTTTGTGCTTGAAAACAAGGAGACCTTCCTCAGTGGAGGCATGTCGCATGAGCCACACGCCGAATGCTGTAGATGCTCACAGCAGCGCATGGATCTCGCCATGCATCTCCCATAATGTTGCGTCAGGTCGAGTTCCACACAACATCCTTGCCGTCCGGTGAACCTCCCCGAACCTTGTGACAACTTCAACCACTCTCGAGAATCCACACCAGAAGTGTCAAGACTTTTCGGTCGACTTTTCGACGCATCGAGAAATATCTTGACTTAGAAAGATGCATATTGAATCTTTGCCGTCGATTCTTGAAGCCCTCCGACTCCTCGACGGAGCTTCTTGAATTCGTCCATTCACGACGCGACCCCACACGCGTTGCTTGAGGATCGACCCAACGAACCCGACTATGCCTCATTCGTAAGTTGACAGTTGTGTGTATACATGTTTATGGGCGAAATAGCTCCAATATCCACATTCTCGAAGTGCGGACCACCCCATATCCAAGTGCAAAGTTTTACATCCCCCATATCCACAGAGTTAAACATAAAGAACCCCATATCCAGTGTTCGCGTCGATTAGAGCGCCATGTCCAGACCAGTTTTTTTTCCCACGCCAAACCGGTATGGCGTCGTTTTTCTTAAGTGGTGGACATGGGGTGTTTATTTTCACGTTAAAAGTAATATGTCAAAAATCTGCAAAACCTTTGTGTCCGTTGTTCGTAAACACCCGGCTACAGATCATCGCGCTGTCAGTGCTGAAAACTGAGACCGTCCAACAGTGTCGGGTGCATGGTGAAAAATGTCAACGACCCCCCTGAACGGCCTCAGGTAAATGGGAGGATTGCATTTTTACAAAGGAAAGACGTCGGACTTCCTCTGCGTGTACCTGGTATTCAGCAGGGACCGATTGTTCATTGACAGAATGCATCTTTCCTATCGGCACTTACAACAGGCTAGGGGAAGTCGCCTAGTAAGCCAGCTGGCCGTCGCTGTCTGCAACCGCCAGCCGGTGAACTCGCAGAAGTCGTCGTTTTGTCGACGTTCCATGCACTGTCTCAAGGCAATGCAATGAGGCACACCGAGTCGGTCCACGGGCATATACGGGGCGGTCAAACCCCGCGAAGCCGTGCCATAATGTCTATTTCCGCATGCATGCAGACGTCGCATCAACGAGGGTCGTGGAGTGCATCGAGGTCTAGAGTCGTGTCCACGATGTCCGGTGGTCACGCACTGGAGCCTACTCACGAGCGCTCTCGACAATCGGGCCCAAGGCTCCGAAATGCTTGTCACACAGCCACCACGCTCAGCTGCCGTGCGCCATGGAAGCGCTGGAGTATGTCTCTGAGCCCGGTGAGTCTGGATATCTAGTGTGTTTACTTTCAATTTAACATGTAGTGTACCCAGGTCACCCAAGATGGCTGCTCAGTTGCACTGGGTTGCGTCTCGTAGGCATAGGTCAGGAGACGCTACTACGGTTTCTCAACCTCGTGGTCTCTCACGCTCGCAGCTCAACGAGCCAGGTCTTGTCCCCCAAACCCCATCCACCCGAAACCTTGTGTACGATGAGCACTTTGAGCATGAGCAGCGTGCTCAGGTGCTCCTCATTTCACCGGAACAAGCAAGAGACACACTGAGGCTCTCTCGCTCGATTCATGTTGATGGTAAGAACTGCGTCCGATTTTCCCCGTCTGTGCCCAACTCAAGGTCATCCATCTGTCCCTTCACTCTTGCCATGTCCTTGTTGGTGGTGCAGTGTCGTCGGACGATGAGGCGTGTCGTCAGGCCCCAAAGCGCAGTAAGGCGCAGCCTACTTTCCCCCCTGGGATGTCGTTCCGGGACATGGCAGAGGCACGCGCAGCAGTGGATGACTACGCCATCACCAACCGAATGACTATTCGGTGGGTGCGCAGCGAGAAGACGCGATTTACTACATGGTGTGGACAGTTCAAGGAGAAAGATTGCCCGTGGCTACTTCGTGCGCATGTGGCCCCAAATGGAGCCGGCGTCGTGGTAGACGAGTTTGTCGATGAACACAAGTGTGTCCTTGGAGTTGGTCGCGGCGACCCGGCAAAGAATGTAAAGTAGGTGGCGTGGCATATCGAATCCACGCTGAAGCGGAACCCCACTGCTGATGTGAAGATGTTGGCCGCCGTGGTGAGGAAAGCCACTGGAAAAGCTGTGGACAAGAATACGATGTACCGGGCAAAGGCTAAAGCGCAGGAGAACCTCATCGGCCCCAAAGCACTATCATGGAGTCTGTTTCTAGTGTACTGTGAATAGGTACGTCATGTTGTGTTCTTCACTCAGTCGATTTCGTACACTACTTCCTCCACATACCAAACAGATATCTTTTCTTGGATGCAGCTGAAGTGTGTGGACAAGAACACTCATGCACTCGCCGAGGCCACCAAGAAAGGCGTCTTCCTTAGGGCGTTCGTTGCCCCGGGTGCCACAGTCCTGGGGTTCCAGCATGCACGTCGGATCCTCACCATGGACGGGACGCACCTGAAGAATGGCCACAAACAGGTGCTCCTCATGTGCCAGTTTTTTTACGCCAATGACAACGCTGTGCCGATGGCGTGGGCCCTGGTGCAGGGGGAGAACAAGGACAACTGGTCATGGTTTCTGGAGCATCTCGCCAACGCGTATCCAACGACTGCGGAGAAGGGAACGATCGTCATGTCTGACCGTGATAGAGGTTTGTTGACTGCTGTGGAGAAGGAGCTGCATGGGGCTCATCACACCTACTACTGCTACCACTTGCGGTAGAACGTAAGGCAGAAGTTCGAGAAGCAGGCTGGGTACTGGTTTTGGCAGTTGGCACATGCGCTGACATCCGCAGAATGGACCAGGTGTGAAGAACAACTGCGTTCCGTCAACTCATGCGCTGCTGTTTACCTCCTCGGAGCAGACGGCGTGGGCGGCATTCCGAGGGAGCACTAGGCGAGGCTGTACTGTCCTCTTGGCCGTGGTGGACACACTACGTCCAACGCGGCGGAGTCGTTGAACGCCCGCATCTTTGAGTGCATAAAATTGTTGCCCTTCTACTGCTTTGTCTCTCTGTACAGTTGGGTCCAGCGCTTGCTTGCAGACAAGCGCCGGTCCAGCAAGTCATGTGAAGGTCAACTCGTGCCAAAACTGCTAAGCTCCTTCTCAACAATAGTGTCCTGGTGCACACGTACGACGTCGTGGAGGAAAGGCCCCGGAGTTGCAACGTGATGAGGCCGAGCAACAGAACCCGTACCGTGAACGTGCAGGACCGCACGTGCACATGCGGTGCCTGGAAGGAGTGGGGGCAGCCATGTGCGCATGCGTGCGCTTTTGTCATCGGCCGTGGTGAGCAAGCCAAGGCATTGTGCGACGTGGGACTCACACGCATGGCATACATACAAACATACAACTTCCCCATGGCAGGCGTGAATCCTGCTTCCCTCAAAGTCCCGGATGGTGTGCTGTGGCAGCAGCCAGGACCTAAATGTGGAGCAGGGCGACCGAAGAGTGCACGGTGGGACCGCGTGGACAAGCGGCGGAAAAGTTACATATGCCCGCGTTGCGGACACAAGGGACACAGTAAGAAGAAGTGCATGAACGAGGTAGCTGTGGCTCCAGCTGCTGAGGGTGCGGCCAATGCTCTCAAACGCCGACTACAGCGTGCGAACGATGCCGTCAGGGCAGAGGCGAATGCCGGTAGGTGGCCTCCTGCGGAGACCCAAGGGGAAACCGAAGGTGCAACAGCTGTAGCAGCAGTTGCGTCTGACGGCATTGGTGCCCCCCGCACCACCCCAGCTGGAGCACAACGAGCATGGACTGCAACATAAACTATTGTCCTACTTTCCGACGACAGTCCAGGGACCAGCGTGCTGGGCATTGGCCCAGGCTGGGGATGGGCGGGGCAGGCGGGGCGCACGAGCACCACTGAAACTACAAATAGAGTTGCTGCTGCGGCATCTGCGGTACTTGCAGCAACAACAAGGGCATCAGGAGCTGCGGATGCCGCAACTGACGAAGATGAGTACAACCCTGAAGTAGCAAGCTACGACTCTGCGCAGGAGGAGATCTACGACCATGAACGGCACGTCCTTAGCGACTCAGATGAGGGGGAGGCTGAGGACGGCGACGAATTCGGTGACCCTCAGCAGCAAAGGGAGTGGGAGGCCAGAACAGTCCGTGAACAAGAACAGGCCTGTGTCATGGATAGTAGGGAGGAGTGCGCAGAGAAGTGGGATGATGACCCTAAAGTGTTTTGAAGTGTAGTTTTGCTCCTTCATGTTCATGTGGTGTTTCCTGTTGTCCACTTATCACTGGTGCAAATATTGTCATTCATCGTATAAAGTTGCCATGTGTCTGTTGCAGGTCACACCATGGAGGAAGAAGGTGGGAGCACGTGTGATGAGGACTGATAGAAGACTTTGGTTCCTTACCACCACCTCTGGGACTACAAGGGTTGCCACAGTAGTAGTCGTGTGTGACGGCTGAGTGTTGTAGGGGTAGCTGTAGTGAGGGTGTAGTGATTTTGGGGTAGGGTGTGTCTCATAGATAGCAGAACGCCATACAGTTGTGGCGAGTTATGAGATAAATCTTATAGGTCATTCATGTTGTGGTGTGAATAATCATTAAACCTAGGGTTATGTGAATGCAAACAATTCAGTGAATGCAATTGGTGTAACATGGAAAGCAGCAGTACAAATTCAAGTACTCTATCTTGCCAAAATGTTGTATAAAGGGCAGGCATTGTCCTTTGGTTCATTCTCTTCATTGCATCTTGTCTTCACTGAATTACCTTTCACACCCACACAGACAGCCATTGATTGTTTTACTTCATTCCTCGCTAGAGCAGGTGTGACATACATCATCATGAAGTGGAAGGATTGGACACCATGACCAATGCACATTGTGAAGATGTATATGTGTCCTTGTCAACATAGAGCGTGGCACAATACGGACAGCGCATGTGATGAGGAGCTGGAAGAAGTCTTTTATGACGTAGAGGACTGTGACATAGAGGACGCAGACTCTACGTCATCGGACATAGAAGAGGAATTGGAGTTTGTGGAATTCAACCCTCATGGTTGCTGTGTTACTGGAAACTTGTGTCCTGCCTGTGAGATCATGGCATGGATCTATTCTTTGCCACCTATGATGCAGCGATGGTTTGTCAGTGGACTGCCCGGTCCTTTCATGGGAGGCTGTGTAATGTAGGTGCTCTGGAGGAGGACGTTGGAAAAGTGATTATGAATGCCATATGTGCAAGTCATTCACACGAACAACTTTGCCAACAGCCTTGCCTCCTAAAGTAGTTGGAAGTGTGAGTGTTTGATGCCATGGGGATGTTGTTATTAAACCCCCCTAAATATTAATTGTGTATCCAGTACAATAGTACACAACTTTGTCAACTTCACCGTAAACATGTGGTACACACAACTGCGGTAAACATGGGCAGTGGAGAATATTGGGTATCCAGTAGTAAAAGTGAGATCATTTATAATGAAATAACCATGGGGTCAAAGACACGATAACGTCATGGGATGCATCTGCACCCACGGCTGCCAGTCACTTTTGGCGTACACAGGGCGGCTAGTCGGAGCCCGCATACCCAATATCCAACACATGGTGTGAGGATTCGGCGGCGCATGGTCATACATGGCGTCCCACTGAGCCTTCACCTGCCGCCATGCAGCCTCAGACGCGTCACATGTTGGTTTGGGTGGAACGGGAATGTCCTCACCCCATGGACCACGTCAAGGGGGTTCGATGTTGCCCCAACCGAGCATCGGTGGCAGTCCCCGCTCTACGTCCATACGGTCCATGTCCAACGTCCACAAGTGGAGCCCTATCGCGGTGGTAACGCAAACAACCGCTAAAACGTCCCTGAAAACGGTGGGTTTTTACGTTCAACTCGGGTCGTATCACGCAGTCAGCAAGAGTACGCAGCAAACCGTCATGTGCATGGCGGTTGCTCATGGAACGACCAAACGCGATAGTCAAAGGAGGACGATGAAAGGACCAATCGCGCATGTCAGCGGCGTTCGTCAACAGTTTCTTATTCGATCGTATTCTGCGTTCATGTCAATATCATTGCTAAGTTTGACGGCATAGACAAGTGGGTTCGCATGGAGGTGAGCCAAAGTATAACTCCATATGCAATACAAACCCCCCCCACCCACACCAGGATTCTGTCATTACATCTCGTGAGTACAGTGGACGGCTTTGTCTGTTTTCGGACGAATTTGACTGTAACATTGTCGTTTTGCTTTTCAGGTGAAATTGCAATCTGTTGCCGACGCACTGTATAACCCCCAATACGGCTCGGGTCCGTTTGCGAAAAGTCTGTACAAGTGACTATATCGTGAGGAAGTGTGTAGAAGCTTCCTAGTAACACAGCCGCTGACCGAGCGTCAGTGCCCGATCAGACGGTGACGACGGTCACAGGTCGTACACACAACGGCAAGGGTTTGGCTAGGCGACACAAGACACAGTTTCAGAATGCTTCAATATAGCATATGCAGAGAGAAATGACAAATGACAGGTCCAAGGCATAAATACCTGCGGCGGCGCACGGCGGGTATCGCACGCGGCAGTCCAAGAGCTGTCCTAAAACCGGCCCAAAACCACTCTTTTGGCCATAACTCTGCGCACACATGTCAGAATGCTACGCCGTCTAAACCTAGACGTGCAAAATCAAAAGACGGACGCTACGACTGTTCACATGCATGCATCAATTGACTGAAAGTGAGCATGCAATGCAAAAACATGCAAATAGGCCTCATGGCCAGTCCGCCGAAAGACGCCTGCAAGACGTAGAAGACACAGCAGAGACTCCCGGTGGCATCTGGGGCTCTGGAACAGTGGTCGGTCAGCTCCAAGCGGGTAGTCCGCTGCCTGTTGTCGCGCCGATGTCATCAGGGCCGCCTGCCTCACGGATCTACACGAGTATGGACACGGCCGAGTGGTCAGAGTAAATTGTGTAGGAACGGAACAAAGCACAACACTCCCCCATGACCCGATGGTACGCATGTGCATACGCGTGCAACACTGGTACAACCACATAGTGTGTGACACAGACAGATGAGACATAGACGCACATCCGACACTCAACCACTGTCACGCACGGGGCGAAGCCCAACAGAATGAATGGCCACCAGGAACTTTCTGCGGGCAAGTGCCTTTGTCAAGAAATCAGCACGCTGCAAGTCAGTGCCAACCCACATGATGGAGATCACGCGTCGCTCCACCAGATCATGAACGAAGTGATGCTCAACCGCAATGTGCTTTGTGCAAGCATGAAAAACACCAGAGTTTTCCGCAATGGCGAGAGCACTCTGGTTGTCGCAACGCAACACAATGGCGGGTACTGACTGCCCAAGCTCAAGAAACAAGTGCTGCAGCCAAACTGCCTCAGCAGTCCCTGCGCCCAAAGCCACGTACTCTGCCTCCGATGAGCTACGTGTGATGCAACCCTACTTCCCGCTTCGCCAAGACAAAGCGGTACCACCGAGCAAACATGCGTAGCCAGTGCGACTGCACCCATCAGGGCTCCAAGCCCAGTCGCTGTTAGTGTAGCCGTCAACGACCACCAAACAGTACCGACGAAAGCAGAGTCCGAGATAGGGCGTGAAGACCACGTAACGTACCACTTGCACTGCCGCGTGAAGAGCTCTTGCACGTGGAGCCTACAAGAATAGAGCGAGGAGGTTGACGGTGAACGCGATGTCGGGACGCGTGGTAGTGGCCAGGTACATCAGAGATCCGATGAGACGGAGGTACAAGGTCACGTCCATTGTCTCCCCCAGCTATGTAGGGTCATCCACCTTCACGACCTCCTGCCCATTAGGTGTGAGGGGTGTGGAAGCGGTGGGCACTGCACCAAGGAGATCGCTAAAGCGCTCCCCCACGACTCGTGCGTATCGGGCCTGATGCAGCAACAGTGTCCGATGTCTGCGATCTCGCACGATCTCCATACCAAGAAACACCGATGCAAGACCGAGTTCCTTCATCCTGTANGGAGGTACAAGGTCACGTCCATTGTCTCCCCCAGCTATGTAGGGTCATCCACCTTCACGACCTCCTGCCCATTAGGTGTGAGGGGTGTGGAAGCGGTGGGCACTGCACCAAGGAGATCGCTAAAGCGCTCCCCCACGACTCGTGCGTATCGGGCCTGATGCAGCAACAGTGTCCGATGTCTGCGATCTCGCACGATCTCCATACCAAGAAACACCGATGCAAGACCGAGTTCCTTCATCCTGTAGGCAGCCTGCAGGATAGCCTTGACCTCCTTCATGGCCTCTAGGGACGGAGACGCAATCAGAAGGTCATCAACATAGACCATGATGGCGGTGAACCCCTCGGGTGTCGGTAGGATGAAGAGCGAGGGGTCTGCCTCGCTGTGTACGTATCCTACGCGAGTCAAGGTGCCAGTGATCTCCCGGTTCCAACACCGTGGAGACTGCTTGAGGCCGAACAAGGACTTATGCAAGCGCCAGACCTTGTCACCGTCCTCAAAGCGTGGTGGCTGAGCCACATAGATCTCCTCATCTAGAGAGCCATGGGGAAACGCGTTGTTCATACCCATCTGGTGTAGTTCCGAGTCATGCTGAGGCACTACACCGAACAGAGCTTGAGCTGAGGTCATGCGGCCGACAGGGGCAAAGGTGTCAGTGTAATCAACTCCCTCAATCTGAGAGAACCCCGTGACGACGAAGCGGGCCTTGTTGCGTTCCAGTGAGCCATCCGGCTTCACTTTCTTGCGAAAGACCCACTTGACCTGAATCGCCTTCGTCCCAGGGGGAAGGTCGACCAGCTCGTAGACTCTGATAGCGCGAAGCTCATCCTCGCAAGCAGCTCCCCAGGCATTAACATCCTGCGATGAGAAAGCCTCCCTCGATGTGCCCGGATCAGGTGCCATAGAAGGGGAACTCTGCGTGGCAAGTGCACACGCCTGAGTGTCAGGCCTGACGGCCACGAGATCAGCTGCTGCGTCACAGGTGATATGGAACACGCGAGTGACCAGGTCGTGCCCTATGGGGTACGCTGGGTGTACCTCTGAAAGCTCAGTGCGGACACTCAGGCCTAAGGCCTTTGTGCCTGGATCACCGCTTGCGATGCTGCGAGAGGAACGCCAGGGTCCGGGACCCGACGCTCGCTAAGCTCCGGAATCCAGTGGTCGAAGGCAACCACCGGGCTCACGGGAGTAACAGGAGGTCGAGGGGCGCACCTCAGGCTCAGGAAGAGGTACGACCACAGGGATAGGTACGACCACAACCGGTGAGGGCTGAGACGAGGCCGGAGATGCCGTGCGAGGAGATGCGTGTGTGGGGGACACAGAGCTAGGGATGATAGCAGGCAAGGCTGGCCCGGACACTGAGATAGGAGTGTCAGCCGACGTAGGGACAGGAGTGGGCTGGACTGGGTCAGACGCCGGAGCAGGGGTGCCAGTAGACACAGGTGATGCAGGAGTAGGCGTGAGAGCAGCGGTACCTGTGGGGTGCAAAGCAGGCTGGACAGGCGGGATCTGTGGACCAACGGCAATGATAGCCGGATCATCAAGTGCTAGAGACCGAGAGGGGACTTGAGCGGACACATCAGCTTGACGAGGAATGGTCGCAGGCGGAAAGGTCTCCCCCATCCACCGAGGACCCTCACAGGAAGGGATATGAGCTGTAGAGAGGGCTGTGATCGAAGTCATATCACGGTATGTGAGTGACTAAAAGAACAGCGCGTCACGGGAATCAATGACTCGACGGCGAGTGGGGTCCCAAAAATGCCAGGCCTTTGACCGTGGTGAGATGCCGATGAAGGCACACAAGTGACCCCGAGGGGAGACCTTGGACCCCTACTGGTCCTCTGTGTACCACACAGAGGCCAGGGAACCCCAGACACGAGCGAGACGAAGATCAACACGATGGCCAAACCAGAGCTCGTACGGTGTAACATGATCCGGAAGCATACCATGCGGGAGGCGGTTCCAGACCCAAGTCATGTAGGCGAAGCCCTCGAAGGCAAAGGACTCCGAGAGACCGCACTCAGACCGCATGGCGCGAACCGCATCCTCCATGGTGCGGTTCTAGCGCTCAGATACAACATTCTGTTGTGGGGTAGCAGGAGCGGAGACCTAGTGGAAAATGCCGTGCTCAACAAAGAAGGAGTCCATCTCACCGAGGATATCGCCGCCGCGATCCGAGCGAAAAGTATGTAGTGTGTGGTGAGACTGACGCTCAGCCATCACGAGCCAGAGCCGAACCGCAAGGGCGGCGTCGCTCTTCTGACGCAGGCTGTAGACCCACCGCATCCGGGTGAAGTCATCAGTCAGCGTCAAAACATACCGGACCCTCTCGGACAGGGACTTGACCGGAAGAGGACCGAGCAGGTCCGAGTGGACCAACTCGAGAGGCCTCTGTGCTCGGGAACGCGAATCAAGGTATGTGCACCAGTGCATCTTCCCCTGAGCGCAAAAAAGACAATCGATCTTGGGTGGCTTCTCGAAAGAAGCCACGTCAAGACCGAGAGTAGGCTGTGTCCGAATGAGCTTCGACACAGTGTCGGAGCCCACGTGACACAGACGATGATGAAGCAACCGCTGGTGTTCCGGGGATAGAACACCAGTGACAAAAACACAACCAGAGGAGGAGGGAGAGCAAGGGGGGTAGGTTCGAGCAGTGCGATACAAATCATCGATAACTGAAGCACGCACGACAATGCTACGGGTGTCAAGAGCAGTCACAATCGCTGAATCAGCGGTATGCTCAACGGAGAGACCCATCAGGGTACAAGCACGCACAAACAGCAGACTGAGCTCAGATCAGGCACAAACAGCACGTTGGAGGGATACAGGGGGCCAGACGGACCATCAAAGCATACAACCCCTACACCATGGACCAGCAAGGACTGACCAGAGCCTGTACGAACAGAACGGACAGTCGTGACAGGACAAAGTACCACAAAGTCACTACGACGACACGTCATGTGATGGGTGGCAACGGAATCGATGATCCTGGTGCCACCGGAGTCACGACTTGTGGACGTCACTGTACAACGAGCAATGGAACACTCGACATCAGAGGGACGGAACGACGTACATCACGTAGGTGAGACTCATGAATCCATTCAGTGCAGTCAGGCCCAACATCATCACATGCGGACTGTGCTCCCCCACACGTGTCATCTCGAGTCACGAGGACGGACGAACAAGCAATATGTGACCCACTCGACGATGACAACACACCCGCACCTCCCTGAAAGCGAAGCGCCGGAAGATGACGAAGCTTGGCGATGGTGTGGTCACGTGGGTCTGGATCACTGCTTCTCGCTGGTGAGGATGTAGGAACAGATGTAGTTGTGGTCGCCGCGCATCGAGAGGAGTGTGCGGGCGACGTGCCGGACGCGGTGTGAGCAGCATGGGCAGCGTGAAGTCCACGAGTGATGCGCTCCCAGTCAAGCGGCTGCTGGCACTCGGTGTAGCGATGGGCACCTCCACAATTGTAGCAGTGCACGGAACGACCATTGCTACCACTGGATGACGGCTGCTGCTGACCCGATCCTCGCTTCCTATTCTTCTTCTTCCCCTGGGCAGCTGCTGCAACGCCCTGCATCTGCGTGGGTGTAGACGGGGTCGAAGAGGAGGAGGAAGATGAGGTCGTGATGGAGGTGGATGAGGGTGACTGCAAGAGGGAACATGGCAGTGATGCGAGGACTGTTGTAGCGAGGGAAGTCTCCTGATGCGCTACTGCTGCCTCGCAGGCCGATGTCACCTTGAGGAAAAGCTGATGCGCCCAAGGGAGCAGCTGCAGAGTGGCTGAGAGAGGCTCGAGAGCAGCGTCGCTGTACCGTGTGAAGATGTCGATGTACTCCAGGCAAACTTCGAGCATGATCGTCCCAAGTGCCCACAGTTGTGTGCCCCTTGAGGTCCCCAGACGTGTGTAAATACGCATGGCGCGTCGCCAGTAATCTGCTGCAGGCTCCGCTGGTCCCTGACGGAGCGAGTGGAAAGCACGAATGTGTGACGCACACGTGGCGTGCGTCTCTGCGGCCAGTAGGGAAAACGCCAGATCCCAGCCTCCACGAGGATCAGCTCCGGTGCCTGTGCCAGCCTCGCCAAGGAAGGAGCGGAAGTCGACGACAGTCTCGCGTGGCATGGCATAGAGAAGTCCTCGCATGGCACGGGCTGCTGTCAGCACCTGTGCTGGATCTGTAGACTGGTATGGGCTGTGGTAGTAAGGCCACACTCCCTCGGAAGTGGCCCACACCCAGAACAGGATCTCCCAGCAATCAAATCCATCCTCACTGATGTAGTGTGGAGGTGGTGCCTCAAAGTCCTTTGGCTGCCGCTCCGTGGGGAGAGCAGCCGCAGGCTGAGGAGGGCGAGAGACGGGGAAATCTCCTGGAAGGGGGTGATCACCGGGGAAGTCAGATGACGATCGTATCAGGGACACGGGTGGAGGTCTGGTACCCGTCTGCAGCTGACGGAGGCGCTCCTGTAGAAGAGGAATCTCCCGCTCCTGGGAGTCGTCGTCGAAGCCTTGGATGAATGGCTCGTCATCAAGGAGGTCCGCAGGTGGTGGAGAAACCACACCAGGGGGTGAAGCAGACGAAGCACCTATCACGGGCACCTGGGCCGAGTGCTGGGTGGAGACCGCAACGCCGGCAGCTCCCTCAGAAATCCGCGAAGGAGCCGTGGACTGAGCACGTAGAAGCTTAGTCAGCGTGCGGATCGCGTCAGTCTGCTCTCGTTGCAAACGACGCATCTCCTCCTGCTGGCTGCGCAGGTCCGCAATGGCCTGCGAGCGAGGCCTCAAGACCCCTTAAGAAGAGGAGGAGGGATCACCTGGTCCCTTGTCCTTATCGTCGGGCGAACTCATGGCGCCGCTCACTATGGGACGACAGGTCAATTTTGTCGGATTTCAAAACCGTCTACGTTTCTCGACGAGTTGAAACGCTGGCAACGTTTGACTTTCCGGTTGAAAATTTGGCCGTGTGATGCTGACGACAGCAAGTGGTTGCTGACGTCAGCACGGCCTGATGACGTCAGCAATCAACAATGCTGACATCAGCTCGTCCCCCCCCCTTATTTTTCTTGTCACGGATCTGCGCGCGTGTGGAAACGCTTCGCGATGGCGCGCGGTAGCTCTGCGGAAGCTGCGCAGCAACTTTCGTTCAACTGCTACTGCAGCTGTGTTGTCAGCTGCAGCATCAGCTGCGTAGCTGCGTGTGCAGCGGTGGCAGCAGCAGCTGCGCTGCTGCGGCTGCTGCTACGCGCTGCTGCTGCTGCTGGCTGCCGCCGCCGCACGCTGCTGCTGCTGCCACTGCTGCGTTGCTGCTGCCGCCGTGACTGCCGCTGCTGCTGCTGTGCCGCTGCCGCCGCTGCCGCTGCTGCGCTGCTCTGCTCCTGCGGCTGTGGGAGGGCGGCTGCACGCACTGCAGCCGCCACACACCTCTGCGTGGCAGTACACGTTGCTGCTGCTGCCTATGCAGCTGCGGTCTCACGTGGTGGGTGGAGTGCGTTGACGGTGACCGGCCGTCTCGAACAGACCCCAGAAACTCTGCAACAGCGGTGACTCTCACTACTGCTGCTCTGTTGCGTCTCTGCTGTGTAGCATAGTGAGAACTGTCTCACTACTCTGATACCATGAGAAAGTGCGTAGAAGCTTCCTAGCAACATAGCCGCTGACCGAGCGTCAGTGCCCGATCAGACGGTGACGACGGTCACAGGTCGTACACACAACGGCAAGGGTTTGGCTAGGCGACACAAGACACAGTGTCAGAATGCTTCAATGTAGCATATGCAGAGAGAAATGACAAATGACACGTCCAAGGCATAAATACCTGTGGCAGCGTACGGCGGGTGTCGCACGCGGCAGTCCAAGAGCTGTCCTAAAACTGGCCCAAAACCACTGTTTTGGCCATAACTCTGCGCACACATGTCAGAATGCTACGCCGTCTGAACCTAGACGTGCAGAATGAGAAGACGGACGCTACGACTAGTCACATGCATGTATCCATTGGCTGACAGTGAGCATACAATGCAAAAACATGCAAATAGGCCTCATGGCCAGTCCACCGAAAACGCCTGCAGGACGTAGAAGACACAGCAGAGACTCGCGGTGGCATCTGGGGCTCTGGAACAATGGTCGGTCAGCTCCAAGCGGGTAGTCCGCCGCCTGTCGTCGCGCCGATGTCATCAGGGCCGCCTCCCTCAAGGATCTGCACGAGTATGGACACGGCCGAGTGGTCACAGTAAACTGTACAGGAACGGCATAAAGCACAACTGTTAAAGTAAAAAGTACTGGACATAAAGTTCATTTTCCGCGGCACATGGACATGGCGGTGAAAAACACCGATTACGTGGTATGGGAGACATAAAGTGTTTGTCGTATGGCCATGGGGTTGTTGAAGAGCGATACCTCGATAATGGGGATCCATCGAGAAATCGATGGGTATATGGCATCCCCCCCGTATATTTATTTATTTTTCATTTTTTACACTTTTTATCATATTAAATTGATTGGTGATGAAAAATTGCTAAATGTTTGCCTTTTGTAGATTGTGTTTTGCCTTGCAGCTTCTACTTATTCAGAATCTATGCTCTGTTCGGCATAATAGAGCGTTGTGTTTGAACATGGTGAAAAGGGGTGTATGGATGGGTCTTATTGTTGCCAAAAATGTTAGGATAAGACTTATTCTATGGAGGCAGGTAGGAACTAGATTTTTTTCCGCCAGATTGGGACGGATGACGCTCGGGAGATGAGGGCATGTTACCGTCAAGCATAACAGAACTTGGTGGAATCGGCATAATCGCCGTTTTTCCGACAGTGCTGGGTTCCTCCCCCGGCGGGTCGGACATCTGCCACACCATGCCATGTGGCTTTGTGCCATCCTGGCAGGCCGAGGACGCGCCGCTGTGGCCGTAACAGACCATCGGGGTAATGAACTTCCTAACACGTTCAATGCTGATTCAGCCTCCCATGCGCGGAAGGATGTCCGGATGGCGATGACCGAACAGTTGTGGGTCCGACGACGTCATGTCAACATCACCTTATGCGCCAACCGATGAGTACGATGTGAACACCCCGTGTTGTGCACCAATCCCTGGGTAAAGTTGCTATCTGCAACGCTTCTCTCACTTACGTAAGCTTTCCAACAACTGGTCAATTTTATGTAATAATAATATGAAACGAAATCCGAAAATAGATCACAGGAAGCCATGGTTTCCGAAAGTAGATCACCAGAAGTCACACCTGCACGATGCAGATATGTGTATGCTCCTTCAAGTACGCATAAACACATCTGTTGTGTCTATTTTATTAATGTATCGATTTCTCTCTTTTTATATCTCGAATTTTCTCTACACTTTTCTTAATCAAAACTACCCAGGAATACAAGACGAATAGAACCATGTAATTTCCCACGCACAATTAAAGTTTTTTTGCGTCATTTAAGTGGAATTTACCTAGTTTTAAAAGTAAAAAAATTTCCAACATGTAAAAAGATTGAAAACATGGACTAACATACTCAACCCCATTCCAAAAAGGAAAGGAAACTTTATCTCCAATGAATTAATAAATAAAAAACAATCGGTCATGAAAAGCTCTTAGTTCTTGAAACATATAATTCTGTCTCATATTCCCTTATTGTACATTGTGATTAAAAAAAATCGTTGTTCATCGTTCTTAAAAAGTAGAAAATGTGGCATATTGTGTTAAAGCATAGTGAAGCATGGCATACAATAATCTAAGTTTCAAACTCGTGTAGTAAGAACTTAGCACTTTCTAAACGCTTTGTACATGGGAATTTTCCCATTCTGGTATTAAGGGTGGGCACATGCATATAAAAGTAAAAAACTAGCGACCTTATGAGGTAGCATGCAAAAATGGTTCTCAGACAACACGTAAAGTTAGTGCTCTCCAAAATCAAGGAAGAGAACATAAAGCCCCTTCAAAGTAAACATGAATGAATAGCCCCCCCCGGCCTGGATGGTACGCAAAAATGACGCCTAGAAAAAATTCCCCTCGCTACGTAGCATGCACGAATAACACCCCGTGTCCCCGTATGTAATGCCATGTCATCAACCAGAATTTTTGATTGGTAGGGGTTTTTTTGTGTTATAATTTAATTTCTCCTTAAATACAAAATTTACCCCTTTATCAAGAAAATGCATCTAAAAAAATGGTGATGATGATGATCGCGTGCAAAATAAGACAAAAAAATCCACTCACGCCTTCAATTTATCCCTTTTTTTAAAGCCTGTTGGCCCTAATTTTTATTTTCCTCTCGTTGAAGGCGATGAAAACCCTTTTATTGATGTGAAATAGAAGGGGCCAATTGGCTTGAACACAAGAAAAAGAGTGGTAGGAGGGAGGGGGGCTATGGGGGATTTGCCTTTGACAGTGGGAGAATAACTAAGTAAAGGCAAAATGGATTTGAGGTGTAGGAGGAAAGAAAAAAACTTTAGTGGATTATTCTCCAAAGAAAGGAAACTTGTCTACTAAGGGGGAAATCAAATCACTTAGTAGACACAACCTCGATGTATCTAGAATTCGGTTGATTACATGACATCGCCTCCAGGGTGGGTGCCATTTTTGAGTACTGCTGAGCGGCGGGGATGTTTTTCCTAGGTGTCATTTTTGTGAGCTATGCTAAGGGGGGCAATCGTGAACGGCCAATGAAGGGCCAGGGCTACGCTGCTCGACGGGTTTCCGGATTTCCGGGAATCGGGCTGGATTCCCGGACCCCCGTATCTTAGTCCAGAAGCTGGCCAGCGAAAAGCCTGCTTGTGTGGCCGATGGACAGCGGCACTGGAAGCAATTCCGTAGCCGCTCGTCGCTGTCAGATCGCCTTCAGTAGGGAGCAAAAACCAGCTTGTGTGGTCTGGCCCAAATGTCAACCCCGTGGCCACAGAATCTGACTCGCCTCCAGTAGGGAAAGGTGCAGCGCCACCGAGCGCCGCGTTCATG